>MU119379.1:0-116104 GCA_014904845.1 Acephala macrosclerotiorum
AAAAAAATTATTTAAATAAATTTTTTTTTTAATATTAAAAATCGAATTTTAATTAAAAACTTTTTAAAATAAATTTAATTAAATATTATAAAAAATTAATTTTAAAAATTAAAATTATATGTTTATAAAATAAAGATTTTTATCGATCGAATTTATATTAATAATTTTAAAAACTTTAATTTTTTCATTTTATTTTTTATAAATTTAATATTTATTAATATTAATAAAAAAATTATCGATAATACTATTTATAAAAAATTTAAAAAAGTTTATAATAAGTTTTGAACTTTTTTCGAAAATCGATTTTAAGAATTTTTTAACGACGAATTTTTTTTCGATAGTATTTAATTTTTAATATAATTCGTTATACGAAATTTTTAAATTATTTTATTATTCGATATAAAAAATTTTAATAATTAAACTATTAAAACTCGTTTAATAATAAATATTTATATATTTATTAATAAAAACAAATTATAATTTAAATTAAATTAATATTTTAATATTTTAAAATAAGAAAAATAAAAATATTTTTTAGTAATAAATTTTTTTTTAAATGTAAAATTAAAAAATTAATAGTATTTATAAAAAATATTTAAAAATATTTAATTATTTTTAACGATAAATTTAAATTTAAAATTTGTTTATTTTTTTTCTTTTTATTAAATTTTAAAAAAAAAGAAAATAAATTACAAAAAAATTTAATATTAATAAAAATATTAAAAAAACTATTAAATTTTTAAAAAAAAACGACGATAATTTAAACAATTTTAAATTTTAAATTTTTTATTTAAAGTAGAATTTTTTTTTTTTTTTAGTTTTTTTTTCCGAGATTTAAAACCAGCTTATTATATAAGAAAACGATTATAGTAAAATTATATATTTTTTTTTTAAAATTTTTTATAAATAATTAATTTCGAAAGCGATATTAATTACGTGTTTTTTAATATATAAAAAATTTTCGCTTATTATAAACTAATTAAAAACTCTTTTTATTTTTATTTTAATTGATCGATAAATTAATTTACGAATTATAAATTACTTCGAATAAATTTAATTTATTAATTAAAACGAATTAATCTACGATTGAATTTTTTTATTTTATATTTTATTATTTTTTTATATTATATTTTTCGATTATAAAAACAAATTATATAAATAAAATATATTAATTTTTATTTATTAATTATTATTTAATTTTTTTTAAATCGATTTATTTTTATATTTATATTATTATTATTATTAATATATAAAATATTTTAATATTTTATGATATTTTTTTAATTTATTAAATAATTTTATTTATACGATAATTAAAAAGAAATTTCTTTTAATATAATAAATAAAATATTAATTATTATATAAAAAAAATATTAATAATTATATAAAAAAAATTTCGTTTATTGAAAAAAATTATAAACGAGTATTTAATTAATATAATATTAAAAACTAAAAAAAAGTTTTAATATATTTATATTAAAAAAATTTAATAAATTTTTAAATATTTTTATATTAATTTTAATTAAAATATATTAATCGTTTTTAATTTTAACGAAATAAAAAAACGATTTAAAAATATAATATTATTTAATTTTATAAATTTAAAATTTCGATTATTAAAAAAAATAATAAATATTTTTATTTTTAATCGTTTATATAAAAAGCTTATATTATTTTTTATTATAATTTGTAATTCAAAGTAACTCGAGATTATTATTATTATTAGTAATAAAAATAATACAATTTTTAATTATTTTATAGAAATTTATTATATTTTTTATATTTAATTTTTTGTTTTTATTATTTTTATAAAAAAATATTTTAATCGAATAATTTATTACGTTAAAATTATTGAATTTTAAAAACGTAATTTATTTTATATATATTTTATCGTTAAAATATATATTTTTTTTACGTTTTATTAAATTATAAATATTTTTATTATATATTTATTTAATTGATTAACGTTTTTTTTTATAATTATATTCGAAAATCGATAAAATAAATATCGATTAAATTATTTTAAAACGTTTATTAAACGAAAAAAAAATTTAAAATTTTATAAAATTATTAAACAATATATAATATATTTAAAAAATTATTTTAAATAAAAATTCAATAAATTGTAATTTTGTTATAATAATATAAAAAAATACGATTAATATATTTATAATTTTTTTTAGTTTTTATAAGAATATAATTTTGTAAACAATATTAAAAAAATATATTTTTAATAAATTATAAAAAACGATTAATAAATTTCGTTTTATATTTTAATTTTATTGAGATTTATAAATTATTATTTAAATATCGATTTATATTTCAATTTTAATATTATATTGTATTTATTTAAATATTGTTACAAAAAATCGAATATTATTAAATATATTATTTTTAATAAAATAAATAATAATATTTCAAAGTATCGATTACATAATAATATTTATTAATAAATCAAATGCAAAAAATAAAAATCTAAGTTTTATATTTTGCAATTATTATAATCATTGTTTATTTTAATAGAAAGTACGTAAAAATTGAAAGATATAATTTCAACTTTAGTACAATTGAGACTAGTTTCGATATAGTCTAATATTGCACGTGATTATTGTTTTAATACAAAGTTTAATAATTTTTAATTAATTCGATAATTTTTATTTAATAAAATCGTTTAAAAAATTATAAATTTTTATATTGCGTATTATATATTAATAATTTATTTTATTAATTTATATTTAAAAAATAAATAATTAAAATAAATATTTTATCGAAAAAAAAATTTAAATATTATAAAATTAATTATTTATTTTAATCGATTACAAAAAATAATACTCGATCAATTTATTATTTTCGATTTTTATATTAAATTTTTTAATATTTTTATTATTAATAAATATTACGAAAATTTAAAAAATAAAAAATAATAAATCGAAATTCAAAATAAAAAAATCGTTTAATGGTTTATAATTATTAAAAAAAAAAAAAACTAATTATTATTTATTTTTACGATTTTTAATTAAATCGTTTATAGAACTTCGTACGATTAATAAAATAAAATTTTTTTTTTATTAAATTATATACAAAAATCGAAATTTGTTTAAAATAATAAAAAAATAATAAATTAAAATAATTTATTTGTATAATTACGTTTTTTATTCATAAGAATAATAGTAATATTTAATTGTATTTTTTTAAATATTTAAATTTTATTTATTTATAAACTTATAATAAATTATATTAATATAAATTATAAAAATTAAAAAAACGCACTTTTTTTAATATTAATTATTATTTAAAATTTTATAATTCGAGTTTACGAAAATTATAATTTTAAATATAAAAAAAAATATTTTTGAATTTATTATTATTTTCAATTTTTTTTTAATTTAATAAAATTTTTTATAACGAAAAATCGATAATTATAAATAATAAAAAATTTATTAATAATTGTAAAAAAGAATTAAAAATAATAATAAATTAATAAAATATATATTTATTGAAAAAAAATTAATTAAAATAAAATTTTTATTATTATTAGAATAATAAAATTGTTTGTAATATATTACGATTGAAAAATAATAATATATTTTTATTTCGATATATTTATTAATTAAATTATAATAATTTGCGAGTATTAAATTTTTTTTATTAATTATTACGTTGAATTAATACGAATTATTAAATTTATTATTTGAAAAAAAAATATTAATAATTTATAAAATTAATATTAAAATTATAAACGTTTAATTAAATTTTTTTATAAATAATAATAATTTATTTAAAAGAATTTCGTTTATTAAAATTAGAAATTTGAAACAAATTATATTTATAATTAAATATAATAATATTTAAAATATTATTCGAATTTTTATTATTATTTTTATTATTTAAAAAAATTTTAATTTGTTTTTTTTATATTAATTAATACAAAATATCGAAAATATAAAATAATACAATTACGTCGATAATATTCGAGAAAATAAAAAAAAAAAATTTATTATTAAATTGTAATACGTTAAAAGTATTAAAAGTTTTAAATAATATTTAAATTTTTTTTTTTTTCGAAATTATTTTTTAGATTAATTATTTGTATTAAATAGAATTTTTTTGTTATATTAAATAAATATATAAATAAAATTAATATTATTATATTGAATTAATTATACGTATTTAAAAAAACGTATTACGAATTTAATTCTATTAAAAAAAAATTTTTAATATTTATATTACAATTTTAAAAAATTATTTATTTAAATTATATAATTTTAAAATACTATTTAATTAATTCAAATTAAAAAAAAATTATATTAATATTATTATACGAAATTTAAATTTAAAAAAATAATTAATAAAAAATATTAAAATTATTATTTAAAATTTGTAAAAATATTTTATTATCGTACAAATTTTAAATAAAATCGATTACGAGATTTCGAATAATAAAATAATTCTTTTAAAAATTATTTTCGAATTCAATTTAAATAATTTCAATCAAATTATATAACGATTTTAATTTTTATTAAAATTAATTTATATTACGATTTTTAATTTTTATTAAAGTTTAATATTAAATTGAATAATTTTCAATTTTAAAATTAAAATTTTCGCGTATAAATAATTATATATAATTTTAATAAAAATTAAAAATCGATTTAATAAATTGATTTTTTATTATAAAAACAATTTTAAATACGAAATAATTAATATTATTATATAACGATTTTTAATAAACTCGAAAAAAACAATAAAAATAGTAAATAATATTCTATAAAATAAACAATTTATTATAATATTAAAAAAACGAAAAAAAAAAATTATAAATTGATTAATTTTAAATTAATATCGATTTAAAATATTTCGATTTGTTTATTATATTAAAATATATAAATTTAAAAATAATTATTTGAAATAATCCATTCGATTAAATATAATCGCTTTTATTAATTAATTAAAAACAATCGATTTTAAAATTAATTAATTAAAAATAATTACTTTTGAAATTAATCGATTAAATATAATCGTTTTTATTAATTAATCAAATATAATCAATTTTAAAATTAATCGATTTTAAAATTAATTAATTAGAAATAATTGTTTTTATTAATCGTTTCGTAATAATTATTTTATTATAATTCATAAATTAATAATTTATATATTTATTAAATTTTGAATTTTATTTCTTTATTTATTATTATAATTATATTTAATTTTATAATATAATTATTTATATTCGCAATTTTATTATTAATTATTATTTTTTATTTTATTAATATTTATTTATTTTTTTCTTATTTTAATAATTTTTTTTTATTTTTTTTTTATTTTTTTTTAATTAATTTTTTTTATATTATTATTTTCGACGTATTATTATATTCGAGTTTTATTAACGAGTATTATTATCGCGTTATAATTGACTTCGAATAAAATATAATCGATCTTATGAAAATTTTTAATAATTATTTGTATTTTTATAATTAATCGAAATAATATATAAATTTTTTTTTTTCAATTAATAATTATATTTTTATGATTAATATATTAATTTTTTTCTCGAAAAATACTAATTTCGAAATATATTAATTCAAATGAATTAATTTTTATAACGAGATTAGAAAATTTGATTTTTGATTTGTTTATTATTTTAAAAAAAAAAAATTTTCAAAAATTATTTTCGTATTAATTTTAAAGAATTTAATAATATTATTTTTAAATTGTATTTGTAAAATTATTTGTTAATAATAAATATTAAAATAGTAATATTATTAATTAATTTATTTTAATTATATTTACGATATTAAAATTTATTAAATTATATTTAATATTTATTTACGTATATATTTTTTATAGTATTATTAATTTTAATATATTTAACGAAAAAAAAAAATTTTATTATATAAAATACATATAATAACGTTTATATATATTTTATTTATTACGCGATTATTATTATAATTTGATTTTTTTTTAACGTTTTACGTATAAATAATATAAAAACATTAAAACGAATTCGTATTTTAATAAAAAAAATTTGCATATATAATTGAAATATATATTATATTATAAAATTTTAATTTATTAATTTTATAAGAATTTTAAAATGAAAAATATAATCGATAAATTAAATTTTTTTTGGTTTTTTTAAATAAATTATTAATAATATTTTAATATATATATATAAATATAATTTATTTTATTTTAAATATTTTATTTTAATAATAAAAATAATATCGATTTTTAATTTATAGTAAATTTATTTATTTTTTTAATTTTAAATATATTTAATTTTTAATTTATAATAAATTTATTTAATAATATAATAAAATTTCAATTAAATAAAATTAAATATTAAATTTTAACGATTAAAAAATTTGATATTAAAATCGAAAAATACGAATTTAAATAAATTATTTGAAAAAAAAGTAAAAATGCAAATGAACGTAAAAAATAAATAAAATAAATAATCGATTTTTTAAACTATAGTTTTAATATATTACAATTTTAATTTTAATATTAATTTTTTTCGATTTAAAATTTAATATTAATATTTTATTATAAATTTATAAAACTTTTTTAATTATTTTTACGATTTTTTAAATTAAATTTTATTTTAGTAATTTTTTTTTTAATTTTTTATTTCGATTTTAATATTTTTATTTTTATTTATAATTGTTTTTATTTAATTTCAATTAAACTAATAAATTTAAACAAAATATTAAAAAAAAATAATTATAAATTTTTAAAGTAAAATAATACTAAAATTATTATCTCGATTACACTTATATAATCTATTAAAAAATTACGATTTATAATTTTCGAGAAATAATATTTTTTTTAACGAATATAAATTATTTATAATTAATAAATTTTAAATCGAATTTATCGTAAAAAAATTACGTATATAAATAATAAATAATTTAAATTCAATTTAATTTAAATAAATTCGAAAGTTTTAAATATAATTCGAATTCTCGCTTTTTAAATATAATTCAAATTTTATTAAAATATATAAAATACTAATTATTTTTTCGTAATTATTATATTATTTATTTTTAAGTTCGTTATTAAATTATTTAATAATTCGATCGATATTTCGAATCGTAAATTTTAATTTTATATTATTTAAATTATTATTAGATCGATATTAATTTTTTATAATTTTAATAAATTGTTTTTAGATTTGCAATCGATTAAAATCGATATTTCTATATACGATCTCAAAAATTAAAACGTAAATACTCGTATTTAATTTAATTTTTTTTACGATTATAATAATATATTTGTAATTAATATAATTATTATTAATATTACTTTGTTTAAATATATTAGTTTTTTATTATTATTACGAGATTTTTCGTTTATTGGATTTTTTAGTATTATTTAATTTTTTATTATTACAAAATACAAAAAAAAAATTTTTTATTATTATAATTCAAATAAATTTTTTATTAATTCTAATAAAAACAAATAATTTTACTTCAATAATAATAATATAATCTTAAATAATTTATTTAATAAATTTTTATTACTCGAGAAATAATATAATAATACTAATAAAAATTTTAATATTAAAATTTTAATAAATTTCTTTTAATTTTAAATAATTAAATCGATAAAAATTACTTTTATTAACAATTAAAAATTTCGTAAATCGATTGTAATAAACGCAAATTTATTAGTAATATTATCGCGAACGAATAAATATATAGCGATTTAAATTTTTTAAATTATTATTTATTTTTTATTTTTATTTCAATTTTTAATATATATTTTATTTTCGCGTATTATTATAAATAATCGAAAACGATTTATAAAAAATTTATTTTAAAATATTAATAATATAATTTAAAAATCAAATTTAAAATTATTTTTAAAATTATTTAAATTACGTAAAAATAAAATTATTAAATTTACGTTATTAAAATTGAATATATTAATAATAAATATAATAAAAAATATATTATTAATAATTAGAATTTTGAATAATTTTATATAAATTATTATAATAAAAATAAAAAATTGAAAAAATATATTATTTTAAATAGTTTTTCAAGTAATATTTATATTAATTACATTTTAATTTAAATAATAAAATATTTTTTACGTTTTTTAAAAATAAAATTTATTTTAATTTTTAATAATTCGTTTATATTAATAGTAATTGTAATAGTATTTAAAAACGCTATTAAAAGTTTTAAAATATTTCGATTTATTAAATAACGTTTTTATAAAAATACGAAAAAAAAAAAAATTTTAAATATATAATTTTAAAAATTACAAATTATCAAATTATAAAAATAATATTTCAAATAAATAAAAACGTTTTAAAAATTGATTTAACGATAAAATTTATTATTATTAATTATATTAATATTAAAAAAAATTAATTTATTATAATATTAATTGTTTTATATTTTTATTTTATTTGAAATTATTTTATTCGAAAATTTTTTATTAATTTTATTAATTTTTCGTTTTTTTTTCGTTTTAAATTTATTATTAATTTTATTTCTCAATATAATTTCGATATTATTACTATAAAACATTTTTAAAAATTTTCGAATTAATATATTTTTAATAATTTTACGATTTATATATTTTTTTTCAACGAATTATTATTTTAAAAACTTAAAAAAAAAACGTTAAAATAATAAAAATTCGATTATTAAAAATAAATTAAAAAAAATATTTATTTTGAAAATTAATAATACGTTGTATTAATTTATTCTAATTATAAAAAATAATTCTAATAAAAAAAATAATATAAATTTATTTTATATAATAATAAATCGTTTTTTTTAAAATTATTTTAATAATTTATAATTTTATTATAAAAATTATATATAGTAAAATTTATATATTAATTTTATTATAAAATAAATATATTAAATATTTGAAATTATATTAATATATTTTTTCGAAGTAATTGTTTTTATTATTTTTTATAAATTGTATTTTAAATTCTTAAAACGAATATTTCAATTTAATAATTATTTGTTTTAAATTTAATTTTATTATTTTTTTTAATAATTATATTATTATATTTTTATTAAAAATTACAATTACAATTTAAATATTTTAAATTTTATTATTCTAATAAAATTTTAACGTTCGTTTTTACGTTTTTTTGCGACAATTAAAAAAAAAATAATAAAAATTTCGAAATTATATTTTTGTAATTTCGAGATAAAAAATAGTTTAAAATATATTATTACTATTTTCGAAATAATAAATTTTTTCAAAACTATATTCAATTCTAAGAATATTTCAAAGATTTATATATTAATTATCGATATATTAAAAAATAATCTCGATATTTATTTCGATATACGTATTATATTTTTTTTTTATTATTTTTAATATTTATTTAATAATAAATAATAATTCGATATAAGAAATTGAATTATAAAAAAATTCATTTAAAAAAAAATTTTATTCGAAAAAAAAATTATAATAAACAATTTAAACTATTTATTAATTTAATTCGTTTTTCTAAAAAAAAAATAATATATTTAATAAAATATATAAATATTATTCGTAAATTGAATTTAAATTTAAATATTTTAATAAAAAAAAAAATATATATAATTATTTTATAATAATATTTTACTCGATATAATTTATTATATAATTGAATCGATTTAATATTTACGTTATATTTAAATAAAAAGCGTAAAACGCTATAAAAACTTTAATAATATATATATAAATAAATAATAAAATTTATTTTTAATTATAAAGTTTATATATTAATTAATATTACGTATTATATACGTATTTTATATAAAAAAAAAAAAATTTTATTATTTTTTTTTTAATTTAAATTATAAATTGTATTAAATTTTATTTTTTTATTAAAAATATTTTATTTATCTAATTTTATATATAACGATTATATATTTATTTAATAGTATTAAATAGTTATTTACTATTCAATTTAATAATTTAATTATAATATTATTATTTTTATTTAATTTAATAATATTTAATACTATTTAATAATTATTTAAATAATTAAAAAAAAAATTTATATTATTATAAACGATTTAATTTATTTAATTATTTCAATAAATTAAAGTAAATATAATTTTCCTTTGAAACATTAATTAAAGTTTACTATAAAAAAAAATTTAAAACCGATTTTATTTTAAAAAAAAATAAAAAATTGAAATTAAATATATTTAGTTTTTATACCTAGGTAGTTTACTTAGAACTAACGATCGAGATACGAAAGTATAGACCCAAAAAGAGACGAACACCAACTCTTATTTATAACGCTTAAATTATATTAATATAAGATGGCACCAAGAGATACTAAAATATAAATAAAAACTACGAGTTATCGAAAGTATATTTCGCGATAAAATATCGAATAAAACAAGTAATAATAGTTGATAGCAACTATACCTTGATAACAAAATAATAAACTTTAAATAAAGATGATACCATGTAGAGTACAAAAGGCGAAAAAGGTTGGTAAACCTAAACTTTCGTACAACTGCTCTTTTGTATAAAGCAAAGAGGGATTGTGCTGTTGTTGCATCCAGGTCTTCGGGGAACAACGACAACGATCGAGGCTTGAGGAGCGGTTAAGAATGTCGCGTAACGCGTCAGACCAGTCTTTTGTGTTCCTTTTATGCACGAAGAGGACGTGGATGAGAATCGCCTCGAAGGACTGCGGTGATTAATTCGAACCACGAAGTTTACTCTTTGGCAGACTGGCCAGATGACAGCTGACTAAACTTTGGTATTTCATAGAAGAGGTTCGATATGATGATAATCCTATTCTAACCCCCAGATATTTTTGATACCTTGCATGCCATACCATTAAACTCCATTACTTTTCCCAGCCAAGACGCAACCACCTCATCCCATCACCAAACTCCATATTATCCCACACATCGTCATACACTCATCATTCAGCATTCACCTTCCATTACAAAGGCGGCGCATTCGGATCCTCCAAACACTGATCAACCCTCATCAACTGCTTCCCCGTCTTCTGCGCAATACTGATAAACTGCGGCAAATAATTCACCGTCGTCTGATACAAATAATGCATCACTACTAGATTACCTCCCTTATTCACATCGCTCTGAAAATTTGTAACCTGATTCTGTGGCGTAGAACTCAGTGCCCAAAGCCAATCTTGAACATCAACACTCCACGCGACGAATTTCGCTCCCGGGATAAGTGCCGCCAATCTCTGCCTAATCCTCGCACCTTCAGTCCCGAACGGCGGTCTGAAATACTGGCTGCTTATCCCGAGTGTGGATTGCACAGCATTGATATCATTATTTAGCTCCCAATCAATAGCAGCAAGAGTAGGGAGACCTTCCATTGGTGGATGGGTGTATGAGTGATATGCTACCTGGTGGCCGGCTGCTAGCATGCCCTTGTATACGTTGGTGAGGTTCGTGGAGGTGTCGAGCAGGGCGGCGCCGACGGTGAAGAATGTTACGTGGATGCCAGCTGCTTTTACGGTTGAGACGACTTGTTGAGCCAAGGTTGGGTCTCCGTCATCGATTGCGAAGGCGAAGGAGTTGGGTCGTGTGCAGGCGAATATTAGTGGTGCTGTTGGCAACTTAGATGGAACGAGGAAGCCAGCTGGAGGGGATTTGACGATTTCAATGAGGGAGATGACGGTTGAGGTTGTGGTGTAGAAACCTTTCAACGCAAAGCCGATAGAAAGGGTGCGATTGATGTTGAAATGTATGAGAGGTACGTAGAGGTCTGTTTTTGCGGCGTTGGAGTATCGGGATGCTTCGACGGAGTCCCAGGTGTAAGGAGAGGGGTTGAGGTTTGCGTCGCAGGTGGGGTTGTTTTGTTGCAGGGCTACTGTGAAGGCGTTGGATCCAGTGTATGCGATGTGGATGTAGCTGTTATCGTTTACGGTGAAGTCCACACAGCTGTTGCTGATCTGAGTGTACCATGAGAGGTCAGAGTTTCCTTTCATGTTAATGGTCAACTTCTTGTTGGAAATGCTGTATGTGGTGGTATCGTCGCCTCCGTGCCAGAAGCCAAGATCATTAGAAGCCGAGTTTTGGAAGGTGTCGACAACGATAGCTGATGGACCAGTCGTGACCGGGATGGTAGAGCTGGGCTCGATTACTGCCACGGTGCTCGGGATGAGGTATGCTGAGCCTGTTCCGCAATAGAACGCGATTGGGCCGAATGTGACGGGTTTGCTGATGCCCGAGAACAGGACTGAGATCAAGTGATCGGTGTCTAGCCCGGCATACTTCGAGAACGGAATCTGGTAGTACCGTTCTGTGCCATCGAAGGTCCAACCAAGATCTGTAGACTGGAGATCATTCAGAACAGGATTGCTTGTCCCACAATCCGCCTCCGTTTGCATCTCAATCGTCATAGTTGTACCGGCTGGGGCCGAAATCGTCATTCCAATACCACTGTAGATATTCGTTGCCTTCAAACAGCCAAACATTGTGTACCAATACGAAGCAGAGTTAGCTGGAGTCAATGTCACATGGTTGTTGGCAACGATCACGGATGTGCTTGTATCGACTCGATTGGCAACTGCTTTCATGGTTCCGTCATCGGATGAGGGCTGGAGCATGGCGTTGTAGAAGAGGAATGTGAGGCGTGATTGTGAGGCGAAGTCGTCGACGAGGAGGGGTGTACATGTTCCTGTTGTTACCGAGGAAGACGTGGTGAAGCTGACAACTTTTGCCCCACTAGTGGTGCTAGTGCTGGAAGTCTTGCTAGAGGAACTCGATGATATGCTGGAAGATTTGCTTGTCAAGCTTGTCGAACTTGTCCCAATGGCAGTGGATGATTTTGAACTGCTAGATGTAACAGATATCGTACTGGTGGTCAGAGTAGTCGAGACTTTGGACGTGGTAGCGACTCCAGTGGACGTCTTGGAGATACTCGATGTGGCTGTGCTCCCAACGCTGCTTCCACCTGCCGCACACACCAACTGCGTTTGTCCAATCTCCCAAGCCCCGTTGATGCTGAACGACTCAAACAGGACGCTCTGAATAGCATTCAGATTCGCCCCCGAGAAGGAACTCAGCGGCACGGTGTATGTCTGAGTCGATCCGGTCACTCCCGTCAATGTTGTATAGTAACTCGTATATGCGGTTGTGGAGCAAGAGCTCGAGGTCTGCAGCTCGATCGTGAAGGAGGACCCTGCAGGGCCTTTGATTGGGAATGTGAGGGCATTGTATCCGTCTGTCGTCGCTTTCTCGCAGGCGAAGGTGGTATAGAAATAGCTGCTGGCTGTCGAGGTAAAGGTGATCTTTTTGTTGACAGTATCCGCTTTCAACCCGGTGGTTGTGCCATCATCTGCGGATGTCAGTCAAGTCCTCGAGCAGGGTCTGGGAGACTCACCGCTTGTCCACTGTCCGAGGGAGTTGAGATTGTTGGCATAATTCGAATAGTTGTCGATTAGGAGATTGCTGGAGCAAGCAGCTCTCACTGCACTGACCCAAGACAGGGCCAGCAGCCCCGCGTTAAGAAACTTCATCCTTGAACGAATGTATTGAGAAACGAGAGGAAGTCGACACGATGAACGTGTCGTACAAATTACAACAAGACAGTCACACTGGTGTCTGTAGAACAGAAGAGAGCCTCGACCATGAGAGAAGCATCACCCTTTAACATTTTCCATCGCCTGACAGCGCATCGTGCCATGGCGGCTTCAGAACAAAACCCTCGTCGCGTCCGCTTTGGCTTCCCCTCGTGATGGCCAAGTACCAGTGACATGCAGGTCGCTGGACCAAGATGCAGGCCAGGACGTCTGTGAGGGGATTTTGGTCCCCAAATAGCTCCGTACATGCGCGCCATCGTCGATAGCTCAGGAGCGCCATGACTTGGGATCTCTTGGCTGCTCGTAACCCCAGGATCCTCTAGAATCTTACCGGACGATCATCCGAGGGGCAAAAAGCCTCATTGGAATTGATCAATGGGATGAGAATGGTAACACCACGCTGCTTGATGCTTCTCTAGATGCAGAAGATATGAATCATGCAGACGCATATATATTGGTGGCTTCATACGTGTTCATCTTTGCTTTTAGTGGCGAGAGAAGAGCTGAAGAGTTCGACGTTGTTGGCTTAAACTTTGACTGCTGGCGAGATTGGAATGGGCCTCGGCCCGCGCGGTGACTGCCTCCAGGCTTTAATAGGCCTAATCTCACCTATGAATTTCAGGGGTTAATGCTGGACGTGTGCACGTGATGCTGCTGCAGATTTTTCATCTTCCTCCCAGGTATTTCTCTGCCATCATTATCTATCATGTTGCATTAAAATTTCTAAGGATGCCTCGAAGTTGAAGCCTCTGGAGATAACCGGGTCTATCAAGATGACTGGTCCAGAATGCAAGTTGATGGGCATGTGGAAGCCGGTCGTTATCCTCTCACACTTACCTCATCCCAATTTCGATTGCAGAGACTTGAACAAAAGATTTCCTTTTTGCATCTGATGTTTTCTCGTCGAGGCGGAAATTCGCAAGGAGAAAAAGACCATTCTATCAAAATACCCCCAGGTACGATGTACTTGAGTCTCGAATCTCGATTTGCTCCACTACAGCTTTCTACCCTACATTGTTCGAACTCATTATAATCACTTGCGTTATCTGCATTCCCTGATGCAGGACACTTAGGCAGATGCCTGGTTCGGTCGTTGGAATTCCTTTTATCCAGACGGACATTCTCCAGGAGATTTGCACAATGCTAGCGAGACATTTCTTAGGACAATACTTTGAATCTCATCTCGCTTTGCCTCCTCTTCGGATCTTACAGCGGATCACTTTCTAATCGCAAGACTAGCATTTCCTGACTCATTAAATATGGAGGCCGTATAAAACCGCACTACTCGCCTTCGCAGCAGCTTACAAACGAAAGCACTTAAAAAATTCATACGCCCCAATTGCTAGCTCCCACCACTTTCCCGTCATCCGCTTTGAATTCGTTCAGATTGCTTGTTTGCTTGCAGCATTGTAAGAAATAGTATTTCTATAATAAAGGTCGCCTATCGTCTGAGCTGCAGCTCTGTTGTCAATGCATTTCCGTTGTCAAATATTTTGTTTTATTGCCTTTTCTTTGCGAAGTAGAGACAGTTAGAGCGATCCAGTCTATTTATCTCTAGGTACCTTACCATATATTATGGCAATCATTTTAGGCGATGGTGAGGATACCGAGTAGCAAAGATTGCTTCCCTTAGAGGCTCGACTTCTTGCTTCATTGTCTGGTAGCCCTCTACTTTTTTTCGCATTATTCGCATCGTTCGCATTTTTCGCATTTTTTGCAAGTTCGTGTTTATATAGTCTCCTAGCGTGAAACGATAAAAAGGCTTACGCGTCGTGATTTACTTCGAGTCGATAACGTTCGAAAGACGACAATGGCTCTTTATTTTCACTCGATTACAAAGATAGTATTAAATACGAATTTAATTTTTGTTTCAATTATTATAATTTAATAAGTATTATATTATATTGATAAATAAATATTTAATATATTAAAATATTTTTTATTTTTATTTTTTTATTATATTTAAATTAAATAATATTTTTTTTAAACGTTTATAATAATAATTAATATTTAATAGTATATTATTATAATTGTAAAATTATTATTATTTTATATTTCTATTATTAAATGTTTTATTTTCGTCGTATTTTATTTTTTAAATAATAAAATCGAATTTGAAATTTAAATTTTTTTTATATATTAAATTAATTAAATTTAAATAATTAATTAATTCAAAAAATAAATATAAATTTAATAACTTAAAACTTTATTTAAATATTATATTATTTATTAAATTTTTAAATTTAAATAAATAAAATTTTAAAAATAATTTATAATATTTATTTTTTATTTATATATAAATTTTTAATAAAATTTAATTATTCTTATTTATATAAAAAATTAAACAAATTTAAATTTAATATAAATATATTTTTTTAATTTTAAAAAATTATTAAATATTTTTATTTATTATTTTTTAATCGAATTAAACTTTTTATTATTATTATAATATTATTATTTACGTGTAATATATTTAATATATATTTTATTAATATTATTAAAATCTTATAATTTTAAATTAATACTCGTATTATATAATTATTCGATAATATATTATATAATATAAATTTGTAATTTTATAATAATTTTATTTTTAATTAAAAAATCGAAAATTAAAATTATATACTTTTAATTTTCGACGTTATATAATATGTATCACGTAACGATATATATATTTTAATATATTTATTTATATTAAAAAACTTTGAAAAAATAAAATATATTATATATAATAATAATAAAAAGTTTAATTCGATTAAAAAATATTATTATAAATTATATAATTTATAATACGTAATTAAATTAATATTTAAAATATTAATATATAAAAATAATGTTTTTTATAATAAAATATATTAATTTATAATTATTTTATAAAAATTTTATAATTTAAAATATTAAAAACGTATTAAAATTAATTTAAAAAATATATAATATATATTTTTATATTAATATTATATTTATTATAAAAAAATTATTTAATTAATATTAAATATTACGAAAATAAATAAATTATAATAATATAATTAATTATAATCGAAATAACGAAAACGTTAAAATTTCGAAAATAAAATAAATATTTAAAATATAAAAAAATTTATTGAATTATAAAAACGTATTATTATTTATTATATAAATAAATAAATATATATAATATAAATAATAATTCGTATTTATAAATAAAAAGCTCGATTATATATAAATAGAAATTATATACGTAATACGTAAATATAAAAAATTTCTCGTAATATTAAATTAAAAACGAATTACGTAATAACGTTTTATAATATTAATTTAAAATATATATATAATTATTATTATTAAATTTAAATATAATAATTTATTATTTATAAAAAATTTAATTATATAAATATAAAATAATATAATTAAAATTAAAAATATTTTTTAATAAAAAATACGTATTATATATTTTTTTTAAATTAATTAAAAAAAAAATTTAAATTTAATAAATATATATATAATAAACTAATAATTATTTCGATTTATTCTCGATTTAATTAGTTTATTTTAAGTAATTTAAATAATTTAAATATTTTATTATATCGATTTTATTTTTTCGTTTTTTAATTAATTATTCTTAGTTTAATATAACGTTTTTTTATATTAAATTCGTTAAATTTTAACGACGAAATTAATAAAATCGAAATAAGTTTTTATAGTTTTTAAAGTAAACACTTTTTGAAAATATATTTAATACTTTGTTTAAATTTTCAATCTAGTTTATAAGTCCTACAAAATCTCTGGCCGTTTATTCTTTTCTTCTACTATTTTAATCAAGTCCCGAGATATGTTGCTTAATCTCTCTTGTATTTCCTCTTTGCTGATTTCGCTTTCAGCATTCTCAGCATCCTTAAACCTGAAAAGCATCCAGGGCTTAATAGCGTTGTACTGACCCCGCTTCGGGTCTTCAACCATGAGATGGAAGAATACCTTTTTCATCAACCAAGAGTCCTTCAATTCATTTTTGCCATCGACCCAGACCTTTTCCATTGACCTTTCCCACACCTTTGTATTCACTTTGCTACTCAACTGGATGGAAAAGTCAAGGACAGTTGCGGCAAATGCGGCCGCAATGGGTGTTGCACAAGAGGTGCCATTCATAAATTGAGAGGTACTGGCTTTCCCCGGACCTTCAAGACCCTCGCCGAGGACAGCGAAGTTGGCTCTTTCGGAGAGATTTACAGGCGTGAAGTCGGACGGCTTGCGATTGCCATTGTGTGAGTTCACACAGAAAACGCTGGCCACTTCTCTAGCTGGGAACCCGATCGATTCTTCCTTCATGTGCAGGTCGTTGCAGGCAGCTGCGAACATCAGTACCCCTTGACTTTTGGCGCAGTCGATAGCATCCTTGACAAGCCTCGTAGAGCCGTGGAGATTGAATGACATTGAGATGATGTCTACCTTCCACTCGTCCACAGCATATCTGATTGCCTACATATATATTAGTCCTCATCCTCACTAGTATTGGTTTTGGACTGATATCTTGGCAACATACTTTGGCTACATCGTTGTGAGAGCGCACACTTTTTGTTTGGTTCCCGTCAAAAACTTTTGCAATGTACAGCTTGATGAATGGCATCTTATCCATGACAAGATGCGCCATGAATGTTCCGTGGAGATCATCAGTGGTGTCCGTCATTAGTGAAAGGTCTATTGAAGCCAGGTCGTTGTCATTGAGAAAGTCCTTGCCCCCAATAATACCTGGACGGAACTTTTCTTCAGACCCCAATTTGTTTTCAATCTTTGGATGTTTCATGTCGCAACCTGTGTCGAGGATTGCAACCTTCACAAGATTGCCCCACTGCAGCGGCTTTAGTGGCACGGTTCTGAAGAAAACGAGATCTAAAAATTTCCGCATGGCTCCAAATTCTGTCTTCCATAGTGTAGCACTATCAAGCTTGTTAGAAATTCATAACTCTGCACATAGATCTCAAAAGGTTGAATCATGAGTAGAGAGATGAGATTTACAAACATTTCTTTTGGGTCCTTTTCATTGCATCTGTGTAATGTTGCTAGAGAATACATTTCGGAGCCTTTTCTTTGCTCTTCAGTATAGTGCGACGGCTCGTATCGAGGGTTGTCCTCCGTAGATGGAGCTATTTCGAGTCGGTTAGATAATATTGCGTTCGGTGCCTCACCCTCTAGTACCTGCGCCAACGTGGGCGCAATATCAGGCATTGAAGAGGCCCTCTCGCTCTCAAAGACTGCATTTTCTAATGGCAGGACGATATGCTGATATATAAATTGACGTAGTGTGCTTTCGTCTTCGGCCGCGTTGTGACGAGAGAATGCTTTTGGGTCGATGCACTGTTCTATGCCTTGAAGAAGATTCCAGTTCCGAGGGAAGCGAAACTTGCATGCCTGGAGCAGGTCTCTGGCCAACCGGACAGCGGCGTTTACGTGGGTCCCAGCCTTTACTTTGAATCCAGCTCCAGAAGCTTTCAGCCGGTCCGCGAGTAAAAGTTGCATGAGGACTATGCCGAGTCTGAGAACTTGTGGACGCTGGTGGAGCATGTGTCCCCGTGCTGAACTCGCCAAGGCATGCTTTCGGAAGTTTGTAGAGAGGTAAGGACTGCGAATCGCAATCTCATCATTCTTGTCCTTCTTCCGGAAAACAGAGATGTCTTTCATTTCCCATTCATCAGGAAACCATCCAGTGCCAAGCATGTCGAGAAAAGATCTGGCCACAATTAGGCCGAGAATCATTGTTTCTCCATAATTGAACTCGTTATATGGAACGAGTCTGTCCAGTGTTACTTCTTCAACCTTATTCCACTCTGCTGCTTCGTCTGCTAGGTCGTTAAGGGACTGGGAGTCCCATAAATTGTATGAGAAATCCGCCTTTAAACTCATCCGTATCGTTGCATCAGCTTGACTTTGACAGATACGGAGTGTATTATCCATCGGAAATTGACTAGAAAGTCTGTCAGAATACTAGTGCATTTGAATCATGGGCTGTGGCATGGGTGAGGACTGAGGGATACGTACTGTTCATGGCTAACATGAATAACGCACTCGTGGAAAGTGTTGTGGCCACAGAGGACAACAACAAACTCCTCGCTTCCTGGAAGCACTTCGCTCCAAAGTCCTTTCATGTGAAGCTTTGCAGATGTACAGTAAAAAAGTGTATGAGGTGGATGGCCTATGCTCCGACAGTGCTGGCACTCGGGCCAATTGTAATGTAGTGTTTCGTAAAGCTGGCTTAGCCGGTGTCCAACATTCTTTGATGCTTCCAAAAGAACATTGTTCGGCTTGATCTGAGCAAGCCTTGCATTAGAAGACCGAAGGCGCTCAACAATTTTTTTTCGAGCGTCGGTGGGAATGCTGGTATTAAGTAGCCGTGGGTTCTGGTCAAAGCGCTGAGATCTGGTGACAGGACGGGTTAACTGAATATAGATGTACAGCTGCTTCAGGAATGGGAAGTATTCCAAATTCGGATTGAAACGGCCGCTGATCTAGATGGCCCCTTTAGTATTTAACCACTAGAGGAGAGCTCAGAGGTCCTCTCAGAACGAAACTTACTGCGCTTTCGAACACGCTTAAATCGGACTCTTGTTGCAGCTGGTGGTAAATATTATCTAACTCATGCGCAACGACAATCAAATTGAGACTCTCCAAAAGTGAGTGTTGTAGTATGATTTTGTTGGCGAGGTTGACGAATAAATCACCCCTGTTGGAAACTTGTAATAGGTACAAGTTGAGGAAATTCAATTCAATGTGAATCTCTTCCAAGAACACTTTTCTCGAAGTCTGCGTCGTGTCGCTTGAGGCTGTTTTCGCAACCGAAGCTAGGACCCTAGAAACCTCGCTCAGCAAATTCACAGCGTCCACTATGCCCTCAGAACTCATAACGAGGAAGGATCGGTCGACTTCCGGCTATCAGAAAACGAAAACTAGAAGGCAAGAAAAGTGGTGGGAGGTGCTAAATAGGGATGGAGGCTCAAGGAGATCCAAGTACTCGATTGGTCTCGCTTCTGGCCAGCCTCGATTTGCTTTTCCCAGAACACAACCCCGGCCCATCCGTATCGAATGCATTCCCTTGATCTGCCAATGGTGGATGACACACGGTGCATGATCGCCGTCAGCCTTCACTTCAGCTTTGAGGCAGAAACCCCGCTGCCTTGCTTGCGCCTCCACAAACTTTTATTATGGTTCCCCTCCCCCTTGAAAATAACTCCTGCCACTGCTGCCAAAGAGACCTCGAAGAATATACCATTGTCACCTCCACGACAGCCTCCGTCAAGTGCGAAATTTGGACGAGTTTGCAGCTATGCCGCGCGACGTCAGGGCATGGATTCTTACTAAATGTACAGACTATCCACCCGAAGGTCGTCTCCAGCTCGGCCAGATTCTGTATAATCCAAGAAATCCTGACACGGCTTTGATGACCAACGGCCCCAATCCTCTTCCGGCGGACTATAAAGTGGATGAGAGCAACGCTCACGGGGTCTCAATGCTCTCAAACAAGCTATTGAAGGCGAGCTTTGGAGTTTGGGGGGAGGCCATGGGTACACCGGCTCAGATTTCGGGAGAAATGACTGTTGGGGATGGATCAGTTCTGTCGTGGGATTTTGTGAATCTGCGAGGCAAGGGAACAATCTTCGGGCTGGACTATGTCAATGAAGCGCTCAAGCACAAGGACGTCGTGGGGTATGTTTCCAGCCAACTGGTCACTTTTGGCCCCTTTCACCCAACACTATACATGATTACTGGCGTGAGAGTTGCGGAGGGGGCGAAGATGGTAATGAGAAAGCAGCATAGCACTGGAGCGACTGGCAAAATCAAGCTTGATGGAAGTCAACACGGCATCCCTATGGCAGCTGGAGGTCAAGGGCACCTCAAGAATGTCGTGGTACAACAGGAAGCTTTCAAGAAAGCTTCCGACTTTGTCTTCTCCTACAAATGCAACAAGATCAACTACTGGCCGAAGATGCAAATACCACCCTATATACACGGAGATACTCAGTCTCAGCGGACGACAGCATCGAACACTGATTCGGAAGGCAAAGAGGTGGAAAGTTTAGAGATTCAACAATTTGCGGAGCCCCTTGATGATGTGGAGTTCGGTGCAGTTGAAGGAGAGGGCGACAAAGATCGATTCTGGATCGATACTCATTTTCCAGAGTCCGAGATTCATTACAAGTATATCCCAGAGGAAGATGCAACGCAGCAGGACCAGTAAGCTGGTGGAATAGTTGTAGGGACCAATGACATATTATTGCCCCAAGTGAATGGCGCATTTCCGTGACTCTTGAAGCCAGCACTTGTTTGCCACATGGATAAAGCAGTCGTACTACTTCGTAGTGCTTTATTTGTATTGTTGCCGCCTGAAGAGTCATCGATGATCAGTGCCTGAAACGAGGCGCTCAAGCGTGCGATGCGTGACCTCGGCTCTGTGGACGCATTTGCTCACCGACCCCTGCCACACGCCACCCTCAATTTCTCATAAGGATTGGCACGCCAGATCCCGCTTTTTCTAGAACTTCGAGACACCCCCGTGTTCAGCCTGAAATCCAAAAGTTGGTGTTCAAGAGCAACCTCTTCTCCCCAACAATGAATAGCGTCGCGATATCAAAGACGAAATATGATTGACCCATGTCGAATCTCCGATTTAGCATGTGAGTGCCTAAGGAAATTGAAATCCGTGGAGAACAACAAACAACTTATGATCGATGTTCGAAGAAGGGAGAGGAAATTATGCACAAAGCTGGAGGCATGGATGAATAAAGAAAGGGTCGCAGGAGGATTGAGCGAGAATGAAAGATTAGGCGGTCTTGGATCAGTGCTAGAGGGACTTCCGGAGCTCAAGCATGCAATAACGGATGCTCTCGATTTGATTCAAAGTCATGCAGACGGTGCGTCCATTCATATCCTTACAGCTGGTAGCCTGATCTTGACGATCTGCGTGAAGGGATATACAACTCTGTACCAGCAGACTCTACGTCCCTAAATGTTCCGATCGGGAGCCGAAGCAGCATGCAGGATTGCTCGCCCATAGAGCGACAATTTAAGTCCGGCTTGGAGGCATTTGCGACCGACCGGAGTGGTGGCCCGACAAACTTAAGGCCGCCAAATCTTTCCACCGGAAGCCGCAGACGAAGCAATGGAAGCAGCCTTTTGCGCACACGCGATAACTCGCCTAGAGAGCAATATCCTAAGTTGGCCATGGAAATAGACCTCGCGAGCTCTCGGAGTGTTGATCTGGTAAAGGACACGCCGAGCGATCTTTACAACGGGCCCAGGAACGATGAACTATTGGAAGCTCTATCTGCTGTATCAGCCTCCTCCGGAACTTCTGGCATTACCAACACGAGCCTCTGGCCTTCTGACTTTGTCTCGCAGTCCCAGAAAATGGTTTTTTGGATATTGGATCGACTAGGTCAAATGTCCGTCCTCAGCCGTGACTTAGCCTTCGAAAGACGATTTGCGGAGCTAGCTAACTATCCGGAAGTCTTTTCTGATGGGCTGGCTCGCCACATCTATCCTCATTCCAAGGAAGTTGTTAGAAAATTGTTGCCAGATGCCATTAGCGGGCTTCAGATTCGAATATCTGCAGCGATTTGCCTGGGTGTCAAGGAGCTCATCCAGGCGAAAGACCAGTATCAGCATCACCTTGACGGACCCTACCATCCACGAGACGAAGATTTAGGGGATAGCGGTGACCATGAGCAGGTTTTAATCCGTGGGGTAAAACGTCGTGGCGTTAAGCAAAGCGATTTATCCGGCAGTGTCGTAGAAAGTCTTGTGGTGGAAGACATAACAATGGTAGACATCCCCCATGACGAGAAAAGCCCTACTTTGGAAGATATAGAGCTAGTAGATAGCTCACAGTTGACGTATGTATCCTTCAAGCATACCTAGCAGCACCTACGTTCTAACTCTCATAGTGATGAGACCCCTACTCATACAGCAGACGATCAACCCAACTTCTATGTTTGTATTGTGCTAGAGTGCGAAGCCGCAAACAAGCTCTATAAATCACAATCGGAGTGGCTAGAACACACTGAGGGGACCCATGCTCAGCACCGTACTTGGATATGCACAGCAATCTGTCATGGCAACGATTCTCCCCTGTTCCACTCAGTAGTTCGATTCCAAAACCACATGTGGGATAAACACCGGGGTTCTTTCTCTGCCTCCGATCTGAGCTATTTGACGGAATCGTGCGAACGGCCTGCCTGTTCTACGAATATTTTCTTCAATTGCCCTCTTTGCAAAGAGCGGGTTCCCGAAGGGCTCTCATCTGACGATAGGCCGCTTCTTGACCATCTTGTACAGCACTTCGCGAATCTGTCGAAGAGCTTCCTGCAAATTCTGCCATCCTTCGAGGACATAATAGATCCGCCTGGGCCAATGCAGCAGTGGGAGAATGGTCTGTATAAAAAGCGGAGGAAGGATGAGGGGGAGCGGAATATATGGCTGCATACACAGCTTTCACAATTGCCAGAGGCGTCAAGGGGGTGAATGTGAGCTCGGCTTGTGTATCCGTGGTAAGAACTCAAAATAAGGCAGAGAATTATATAGTAGTATACAACATGGTTCAAATAAAGCAAAGTGGAGATACCAAAAATATAAACCACCACAAGCTCGATTTCAATACCGATAAACGATTTTGATTTTAATTAATTTCTCGAATTATTTTATACTAAAGTTATTATATAAATTTAAATATTTTTAATTTGTTCAAGTTACATGAGAGCATGCTGGGCCTGCCTTCAGATGCCCGATGACTGACTGCTGAGAATATGGCACTTGTCGCAGATGCACTATACTTTATAAACAGAAAATGATCCGAGGTCTCGAAAGTTAAAATCCGAATTGCATTGAGCAGGGTATCGTATATCTACTCCGTTCCGTGTATCTGTCCTATAATACTAAATGACATTCCAGAACTGCCAACCCCACACTTTTAGATCGACAGATTCGCACAGCTGAACGCTGGTCTCGTTCCCCCACTATAATCCGCAATGATAGCCTCAACCGCTGCATACAACCCCGGGCCCAACAAAAACAACCCAACCAACATAACAAAAGCATGAATAACCGTCTTGATACTCCTCGCCAAGCCACCGAATAAATTCTTGTGATACATATCGTAGTACGCGACAGCGAAAAAGATGAATCCGAAAAACGAGTCGAAGGCTGCTCCGAGGAGAGAAAGGAAATCTCCCATAGATGGAACCACTTCAGAGAAGATGAAAGCAATGGCCCAGATACTAGCCATGACACCAGCCCATACGCCCCATCCGATAACGGTGTTGGAATGTGCGTGGTGGGATTTACCCATGATGCGGGAGTAGATGAATTTCGCGGAGACGTTGGCGTAGATGACTCCGATGACCAGAGTTGGCACGATCACGAACGCGAATGAGCCTTTCTTGTAGGAAACAACACCGAGGGAGCCGAAAGCTGGGGCGGTGGAGTATTGTCCCAAGTAGCGGAAACCGATGGATGGTGGGACGATGAAGAGGAATGCTGAGATGGCTGTCAACACCGCCAAAGACTTGGGGAAATCCTGAGGACGTTCCATCTCCGAGATGAATGTTGGGAAGAGGATTTGTGGGACCCAGAGGAAGGTTATGTTGAGAACTGCGTTCATGCACCCCACCCACGTCGTGCCAGGGAGCGGGAAAGCGTATGTCTTAACCAGACCATCAGTAGGGTAGTCACCATTGTATCCATAGAGAGGAGCATCCTCAATCCCAGCGAAGATCAAGAAGAGCAGGATAGCGATACCCATTGCAGCAGCGGAGAACATGGACATGAAAGATACATGTTTCAATGTTCGTGGTAGAGACATCACTATCCCCATCAATGTAGCAATGACCGAGAATACGACCGTGCAGAGAGAGTGATCGGATAGAGTATTGAGGACCTTCGCACCAGTGAGGACGTGGAAACCGATTAGGAGGATGTTGTTGGCAAGAAGCATGAAGCCGGTGAATCCGTATGCAATTCGTGATTTTCCGAAGGCGTAGTATCCGAAATCACCTGGTGGGAGAAAAGGTCAGCTTGTGGGTGCAATTGAGGGGTAGTGGTGGGGGACGTACAGATATCCTTGATTTGAGGATGCTTCATGATGAATTTGTGCATGGTCATAGAGGTGATCCAGAACAGCAGACCGGAGAGAACCATCGTAATCAATCCAGGAACCCATCCAAGAACACTGCAGCGACTGTTAGATGCGCCAATCGGGTCCGCAAAGACACTAAACGTACGAAAGCGACCACGTCTGAGCCATGATAGCAAGACAGACTTGATCTCCAGCCAGCAACCAAGCAGCCTTCTGCCACGACATAGTCCTCAACTTAATCTCATGTGCGTGATCTGCCAACTTGTCAGCACTCATCCATTTCGCACATGTCGGGTTCAATTGAGCCCACCTTCTTCCACCAAAGCTGTAATCAAGTATTCCGGCGCGACATCCAAATCGCTATGGGGGTCAACACCCACATACCCCGCCTCCTCCCCCGCCTGCTTCTTCTCATCATAAGGTATCGTCGACATCGTGTCTATCTTCGTTCCTCGTTCCAAACTCTTGGGTCCCGATCGTGAGATGTTGTACAAGATCTCGAAATTGCGGTCCCCTCTCGACCCGGGCGCCTGGGAGGTTTATACAGAAGCTTCCTCCCCAAAACAAGCTAACAGATCCAGCTCACCCCGGTCCACCACCCCTGCCACGCCCCAAAAACCCTTCCAACTAGTAGCGGGCACGCAAATTGTTATCATCAAGTAATCGTAGCATGACTTTGTTTTCTCGCCTTCGTGTATCGGATTACAACTGGTTTCAAATGATGTGATTGAGCCCTAGAAAGTCGTTATCTCTATAGCGGGGGCTGAACATGCAAGTTTCTGCCTGCACCTGCCACATCTCGATCCCAGCTTACGGGAAAACTTGTCTTAGAGAAACTTAGGCTTCTCGCTTAGGATCTCGGCGTGTGTTTGGTGCCCTTTGGTTGGACGCCAGAACAAGCCTGGAGGAACTTGGGGCGACTGAGGGACCGCGGCCACGCCGAGTCGACAGGGGGAGGTTTGGAGGCTGCGGGAGGGTCTTCATGGCTGCAGTAAGACGGAGGACTTCCTCCTTCGGACGTAGCCTATTGTACAATTGGGTTTCCATTTTTGTCAGTTTTCTTCGAACCAGACTATTTCCTCTCTAACAATACGATTTGTGTTCTTCTTGCAATGCATTGCCACCGGAAGTCTGGATGAAGTGGAAGTTGTTTGAAAGAACTTCTCTACCTAGAGGATGTCTCGTGCTCACTTGCCCTACAGCGCCTAAAAACGTCGACTTGGCCGCAGTGAGGCGGCATTCAGCTGTAAACTATGCGATACTCACAGGATCGATAGAAGCTTCGTCGTCCCAGGTCAAGTGAGCTTCGCATCTCTTGTGCTACGTGGTGGCACATATGAGAGCGGTGCAGATACCGACTCAACACCTCTCTCACGATGTGAAATGGAGAGGAAATATAGACCGGAAGACATGATGTGGTAAGTAATATATACTTCTATTCCGGTATACATCCTTTCACTTTCTAATCAGATGAGGTGAGATCCCTACCCCTCTACCCCACATGTCTCTCAACCCAAGACACTACATATATATTCGCTAACAAATGACGAAAGAAAAAGCAAAGAGAACAAAATCGAGAAGAGAACCCAGAAACAATGCTGATGCCGCTACTAGATCCAACCAAACCTAAACGCTTATGCCATCAATCATCTCATATTTCTCGTCGATATCGTATTCATACACCATATGTCGATCATCTATCTAAGACGATTCACAACTCTATACCAACAACTCCCGACCAGGCTCATGCTTCGGACATACCGCTTTAGATCACCATGCATGCAAGTGCGGGAGGTCAAACCTCACCCCAACTCCCCATACCTCCCGTACTAGCAATCAAACTCCCACTCTCCACACTCTGGCTCCCCCCCGGCCCAAAATCCCAATAATGTTTCGAACTACCACTCACCGTTCTCGAACTCCTCCTAGCGCCTAACCCCGGTCGTTCAACACTAGCACAGGAACTACTTCCTCTTCTCTGTAAAATCGCGCCTGGACTTGATGGTCCACCTCCTGGTATTGTCGGTTTCCAGGTCCGCTTCTCGATTGAACGTCGACGTTCTCGAGTTGTGGTTTGACGAGTGACGAGAGGATGGTGTTGGCGGACTCGAGCTGCGCGTGCGGCGTTATCTGCTATGCTGGCTGTTGCGAGGTGGGAGGCGATTGTGGTTTGGAAATCGAATTGTGATGCGGGTTGAGGCGCTGAAAACTTGGCTGTGAAGCGGGAGCGGAGGTAGCGGAACACCATCTTGATATCGAGGTCTCTTTCCCATTCTTCTCTTGTCAAAGGTTGTGAGAGATGGTTCGAGGGCCTCGGTGTGGAGTCGACGTCTTCGAAGGGTGAGGGAGTGAGAGAGGTCGTAGTAATAGGGATGGAGGAGGGTTGGATTGTAGGTTGGAATTCGAGGTCTGCGGGAGAGGTGAGGATTGAGGAGGGAGGTTCTGGTTGTGGTTGGGGACGAGCAGTCTCGGGAATGACTGGCAGACCGGCGTATGGCAGAGGTTGTGTTGTGGATTGTAGGTAAGTGGAGAACGCCCCTGGGTGGTCAGAGATCTGGTTCACCAGAATCCCCAACTCTCGAGCTATTCGTTCAAGGAATCGATGTTCCCAACAATCTTCCTTGAATTGATTCGCAGGGACAACGCCTCGAATGGTATCAAGGGGGCTGGTGGCTGGAGGTGTCGTTGACAGATCGTCATCTTCAGGTAAGCTTTCGCCAAAGATGATCTCGAGGAGATCGTCATCGATACCAATCAGGTCTCGAATGACCCTCCTTGTAATCCTATTCCAGAAACTCTCATTCTCCTCATCTGCCACATGTTCCTCGACCGTATTCTCCGAATCCACGTTGGACATTGTAGCCACATCCTCCTGCTCCCTGTCGACAAAGGCACTCCTCCTATCCGTTGACATCGATTGCTTCCGCCTCCTTGTCTCCTTCTGTATCTCATCAACCAACAACCGACTCTGCTCCATCCTCCACTTCTCAATCCGCTTCGTCCTCTCTGCCTCTGCCGCCCTCTCATTCTCAAGCTCCAACATTCCCAACTCTAAACTCTCTCGCCTTCTCTTCACCCTCCTAGGATTGAATCGTTCGAATGCATATAAATGCTCTTGCACCTCCTCTCCCATCATCGTCTGATCTAACCTAAAACTCCCCAACCCATCATGAGTCGGTAGTACCGTCTGCTCCTCTCTATCCCCTTGGTTATATACGCTTGGCTCAGCCCTAAATTCATGCAAATGGCTATCCAAGCTATCTAGCTCTCCATCCTCCTCTTCCTCCTCCATAGCCTCTTCCTCCTGACTAGCTTCATCATAATCATAGCTTCTAGCCGCAGTATCTAAACTCCCAAAATCACTTATCCGCGATCTGCCAGCTGTCTGTGTCTGTGTCTGTGTCTGTGTCTGTGTCCTTGTCCTCGCAGTCGAGGCCGTGTATCCACGGTCCGTAGTCGAGGCCGCGGAGGGAGAGAAGAGGATCCATTCTTGTGAATCTGCGATGTGGGAGGATGGTCGGGTTGCTGTTTGGTGTTCTGCCGGAGCTGTGTAGATTCGTTGAGGGGCGTGATACGTTGGTTGTCGGAACGCCATGTTGGCTCCTCTCTTTTCCTGTCTTCCAACTATTGATGTTGAGAGAACAAAGAGATGGCAGAGTCCAAAGAGTAATAATGCTAAGTATGACGAGGAATCTGTATGGAACAGATGATTTTCCGGCCCGCAGACGCGGTGAAGGGCAAGAACAGGCTATTTCGAGATCCAGACAGCGTGATCTGGTCCGGTATCGATGGCAGAGGTCGTGCGACCACGATGCGCCCTTGCCGCTGGTACGATTGTGGATGCAGAAACGCGATGGAGGACACCACTTTGTTTCGTTTACCCGCAAAATAGAGAACAAAGGATGATGATGACTGAGTAGTTGAGAAGAGGGGAAGTCGTGTTCAATGTTGAAAGTCACCCTATCCTCAAAGTTGTGTGTCTTAGCTCAGGGATCAACATTCCGGTATCGAAACCTCCTGCCCAAGATATAAGGACCACGTGGATGAGCAGCGGGGTCGTGTTTCTTCCCTTGCTTTCGAATAAAAAGCAAATAAAATCTCGGCAATGAATAGGGACAATGGGAGGAAAAGGAGGAAAGAAGGTCGAATCTCGGAATGTCAGTAATCGCAGTATGATGATTATTCAGTCATGCCAGGGTTATCCAAAGTGTTGGGTTCTCACGGTGTTTGAAGAGTCAATCCTCATGTAATCAATCGATCGTCTTATCGCAGCCCGATGATGTTATCGGACTACGGGAATTGAGGGACACTAGTCTATTTCTCAGCGGCAGTTAGGAGGACTGCCGTAGTGAAGCCACCCAACCATCATGAGAGGACTCTATTCGTGACTCGAGAAGTAAGGAGATGATGCTGCTAAGCGTATGTGCGGTGTTATTTCATATCTGTCAACACCCATCAAGTGCTGTGTGGAATAGGATACGAGAGCGGGTACAGTCAGCGTGTGCACCCCCAACTGCCCTTTGTGGGAACGCATGCAGGTCACAGCCAGCCTGAAGTACATATGGAAATACCCATGCACCAATCATGGGAGAAGATAGCAAGTTCATAGAAGAAAGACATGCAATTCCTTAAGTACAATGATCATGAAATCCAGATGCTGTAGGAGCATCATGCAATCAAGCCATTGCAAATGTACGCCTGTCTTCCCCATGTCTCATTTCCCAAACAAGAACCAACTCTTCGTCTATGCCTCCTGGAAAGCAGCTGGGAATCGTCGGACGTTGTCGGCAAGCTTGCCCTTGTTGCTCAAGAATTGGACATATGCACCATCGACCAAGACCTTGCCTCCAGCCTTCTTCTCCATGTACTCTTCACGGCGGAGAGGAGTGAAGCCCCAGTTCTTGGAAACGATGATCTTTTGGCGACCAGGGAACTTGTATTGTGATCGGCGGAGAGCCTCGAGGGCGGTGGCACGGTCTGATTTTGAGTTAGATGCAGCTTCTTGGTAAATGTCTGATATTGTACTCACGAGAATCACGAGTTCGGACACTCAAGATGATCTGACCGATGTTGACACGGGCAACGGTTCCGTTTGGCTTTCCCCAAGCACCACGCATTCCAGTTTGCAGTCTATCGGCACCGGCGCAAGACAACATCTTGTTGATACGGACAACATGGTATGGGTGAGCGCGGACACGGAGATGGAACCCTTCCTTTCCGGCAATCTTGACCAAGTACCTGTAGATGCCATTAGCCTTTGCTCACAATATCCTCCTTGGACTCGGGCATCGAATTTGTAATCCTGATATCCGTGCCCCACTATTGTAGATTGTGGGAGAACTCACTTGTTGGCGCAAATACGGGCAGCTTCGAGAGCCTCGGAGGACAATTGTTCGTACTCGTTGGAGACCAAGTGGATGCAGAGGGGGAACTCGTCAACGTTCGCACGCTTTCGGCCAAGGTCGAAGATTCGAATCTTGGGGCTTCATGGTATCAGCAAATGCGGCTTTGGAGGAGGTTTCTGCAGAAGCAGAGAAATTCGACTCACTCGGGTACACCACGGTTGAATCGGGACTTTGGGTAGGGCTAGAGACAGAAATTCAGTATACTGCTCCTCATGGATCCTGCGAGCGCAGAAAAAACAGAGATGATCGCAGCGGGGTCGAGAGAATCGAGACAATCTTCGCAGATTCAGGAAATGCCCTCATCATCAACGAAAAATCTCTCAATGCAGCGTAGTGGCGACCGTGATCTCCTCCCACATCGCGATTCCAAAATTCCTCCCGCGCTCAAGGAACGTCGTACGCACCTTGTTCTTGCAGTAGCGGTAACATCTCGCAGGACGACGTGCCATCTTGTCGGTATTGCGAGGTGGACTTCGGTTTGGTGTTGTACGAGAGATGGAGTTGGGAAGTCAAAGGTCTCTTGTTCAAGTTTCAATCATAATCGATTTCAAAGCATCGCGCTAAGAATCGCTTAGCGAGCGTGGCAATTTTTGGCCGCCCACAGTAATTTTCGGGAATTGAGGCACGGCAGGAATTGAAGAGTCACTGTCCGATGAGGAGTCACGAAAGGATTATAGATGCAGAAGGAGATTCTAAATGTAGAATAGGAGATTTACATGGTTGTGAGTCAAGGTTGTGGTTTTATTGTTGGGCTACATGTTGCTCAAGTCCGTGAAATTTCCCTCCACGCCCGAGCCCTTTCTGATTTCGACGAGTGAGTCTGAAAAGCAATTCTGATAGTTTCCTCTCAAATATACCATGCATCACGTATCACTGCCTCCTGCTCGAAGGGATGTGCAGTTGCTTGCTCGGATGACCAGGTACCATTCGCTATGCTAGAATTGTATGCACAACATGCTCATTGTCGATCAATCCATCTACTATCCCATCTGCACTTAAGCAGTCTGTCCGGTCAAGATATCGGAGTCACCAGCATCCAACACAGCCATAGTCGAGCATCTGTAGAGCTTTCCGCAAGCAGTTCCCAATTCGAGCTGCCAAAGAAAAGTAAGCAAATGAATATACCCTCCAAAGTCACGAAGACTTTATCGCTGGGTGACCCTTGCCAACCCTCAGGTTCGGTCGTCAGGCAATGGACCAAGTCCAGAGTATTGAAGGAGACATAGACTTACATTGTTACCGGCGAAGTGGTGGACGTTGGTCTTGGACAACATGGCGTAATACTCGAGCTCAGATTTGCGCAACGGAGGTGTATTGCCGGCGATGATGACGAGCTTGGCCTTTCCAGAGCGGAGGGTCTTCAAGGTAGACTTGTATCCGAGAGTGACTGAGAATTGGAGGTTAGGAATTGCATTTTCTAATTGCGGCAGATGTTGAGCGTGATCGCATACCTTTACCAGACTTCATAACAAGCGCAAGGCGCGAGTTGATGGAGTCGGCGGTCTTCTTGGTCTTCTTGGTAGGTGCCATCGTTGCTGATTCAAGATTTGGATGTGATCCTGAAAGGGTGCTCCGGCAGGTTTGCTTGGTGTTGAAGATTTTGCTGGGCGACAAAAAGTTCGCGAGGATATGCAGTGTGGGCGCTAGTGCTATTACGGTTAGGGAGACGATTAAAAAGTCACGTGGATAAAATTGCGAGTTCAGCAAAGGAGAGATGCGTCCTTTCTTTTCTAGAAGTGTGTCTTTAAGGCAAGGCATTCGCTATGAAATAAAAACGGTCTCTGTTATCGAATTTACTCTCATATTGATGTTGCCAACTCTAAGGACTCGCCACAAATCACCCTCCTTCTCTCCATCTTCCATGCATAAACGTTGATCAGCAAGCAAATAAGATGATTTAATATCGTCTTCTATAGACAGCTACTTAACCTGCGGAACATGAAGTTCCTCAAAATCAAATTCACCCGGTCATTGAGTTTGAATCAGACCTGTAAAGGGCCACTTCATGAACTACCTCCTCTCTGTGATTGGGATCATCCATCAATACGTGATTCAGATAATGCTTTGTAAGGGTTCTGCAACCCTTCTCCGACCCGATTATCTCGCAGAAAGTCAAGCATAGCCTAGCAAGAAGTGTTTCAATCTGCATGAAACCGGGAGATCAAATCCTGGCTCCCCTGTTCGTGGGAGTGTTATTGTGGTGATATGGGACTGACGCGAAGCTACTGTGTTATGCGACCTGGGTCGGGCCAAGTCGCGAAGAGAGCAATTTACTCGTCGGCCCTACTATTGTCAACACGTCCAAAGGACACATTATTACTGTCAATAACAACACCACGCATCGCTGCGCTCTTGGACATTTTGACGATCAGAATAACGTTTACGATCGAGAGTTCCAGCCTCGCAAGGCCGCTGTTCCATTTATAGCTACAGCTGATCTGGAATTGTTTGCGTGAATCTCGAACCTTGTTTTCCCAGCCACAGAAATCACAACACCATTCCAGCGATCGTGTATAACATCGGCGTCTGACAGCAGCCATGTCTGCAGCGACCAAGAAACCTCCAGCCAGCACCGGTCCTCCAGGACGAAGACCCTCAACAGATCCAACTTCTACATCGCCATCTCGATCTAGCACCCCAGCGCGTTCACCGACACCGTCATCAGCGACAGCTAATGGTGTCGCACGAGCACGATCGGTGAGAGGAGGAACTCCAGTCTCTGCTCGCGCAGCTATGCAACGACCTGGCGCTGGCGCTTCGAATCTCAGCTCGACAAGTACAGCTTCTGATGCCGATGACGACGCTCGGGCAGAGACGGTCGCTTTGCTGGATGATCTGAAAGAGCGCTTGCGAAAAACCGAGATGATATCTGAGCAGTTCCAGAAACAAGCTCAGGTTCTACAGTCGAGATTGGACGAAGCTCTAGCTGAACAGGGGAAGCTCGAAGATAAAGTACATGAGAATGAGGAACGTCTGGAGACTCTCGAGAACGACAAGCGCGATGCTTTGCGACAGAAGCGCGAGATGGAGTCGATCTACGAGGCTGAGAGGAGTTCAATGACAAAGGAAAGAGAGGATATGGCGAATCGGGAGGAGGAGATGCAGACTATTATCCAAAGATTAAAGGACTCTCTGAATCAAAGGTCTAATGAGAGTGAGGAAAGCCGTATATCGAGAAGATGTAAGTGCTGCAATGCTCTGCAGAGTCTGGTACTGACAGATGTAGCAAACAACTCTTCACCAAGTCTAGAAGGTCAATTTGCACCCCCGTCCGGTCTAGCTCGCAGCGATTCACGAAACAACTCGAAACTACTTCTACAGAAAGATAGACTGATTGAGTCTCTGCGACTGGAATTGGCGGAGGCACAGATCAAGTTGGTAGAGTCGGAGAATATGGGCGGAGGCCGAATGCGAGAGGTAGAACGTTTACTGCTGGAAGCACGCATGACAAATGCGAGATTGATGGAGGACAATGAAAGTTACCAGCTCCTGCTCTCAGAGAAGACGCTGACGGGGGACTTTGCAAAGAGCGACTTCATGGGCCACGCTTCACATAACGCCGATGCACTCAATGCTCTCGAAGGCCGATCATCCGCACCAAGTTTAGCAGACGAGCTATCCGAAGCTGGAGAGGGAGAAAGTGATAACTATAGACGTCTGGAAGCCGAATTGAAGTCTGCCAAGGACCAGAACAAGGCCCTGACGCTGTATATCAACAAAATCATCGAGCGTCTACTTCAACACCAGGACTTCGAAGCCATCCTGGACCAATCTTCAGACTTTAAGCCTGGCGGGCCTGCCAATGTCGACAAAGAGCTCCCACCACCTCCGCCAAAGGAAGCAAGCGGTACATCGATCTTGCAGCGTGCCAAGTCAGTTGCCATGGGAGCTGGTCGGCGTCCGCGCCCTCAGTCTGTGATGCCAACTTCACAATCTGCTCTGACAGATCCAGACACAGCACCAAGCATTCCAATCGGTCTTGGTCGTTCTTCCAGCTTCAGATCAGGGCGTCCACGTCCACAGAGCGAGCAATATACAGGTGGAGCAGCCAACGTAGTCAACCAAATGTACCGCGGTGGCCAAACCTCACCAACTCTCACAGGTCCACAAACACCCCGACATTCGCAATCATTCTTCGCGCCTCCCTTGGCAGGCGGGAATCCCAACGCCGCGCACCGCGTACCAAGTACAGGTCAAGTTCCTACAGCAGGCAACTTCCCCGGCATGAAGAGCGAATCGAGCAGTACAAGTGGTGATAGTGGTGAGGTGTCAACGCCGCCAAGTAACAGTCCGCCACGGTCACAGAAGGCCACGACGTTCGCGGGAAATAAGCCGAAGCCGTTAAGGTTAGTGCAGGATCATCCTGAGAACAGGAGGACAAGTGGAGAAGAGGCTGCCAATAAGAGAGCTAGTTGGATGGGTTGGGCCTTTGGAAAGAAAGACGAAGTGGCTGCTGTTGAGGAAAGTATTCACGAATAATTTCGACAGAGATGCATGTATGGTAGAATGGGGAAAGGGATGCATATATAGAGTAGTTGACTGGTAGCATTTGGGGAGGCATATCACGATGCAATGAATGGACAGGAGCATAATTGGTGGAACCTACGATACGAAATAGACCTTCTTTTCTGTTGGATGAAGGGCATGGACACTTGGGTGGAGCATCATCGTTGGATTTCGAGTTGTACGAGTTGGATGTTCGATACCCTGCATAGTCGGGAGCTTGTCTGGATTTATTATCATTATTTGAAACTTGAGGTCCAATCTTTTCATGAATGGGAGCTTCAGAAGTTCTGCATATCGACAGAAACAGATACCAGCTCGCAATCTTCGAAGGAGTTGGAAAAGGTGAGGTGTTTAAGGTTTTATGTGGAGCAACCTAGGTTCAAGGCAGAATAATTCTCTCTTCTTCAATTGGCCATTTTGCTCTCGGTAGTTCTCCTGTGCTTACGGTTTCGTCTTTCGCTGTGTCTGTGACGTGCAGGATCGGATCCAAAGACCAATTAGGATAACCTGAAATGAGCTGTCCACGATGTTCACGGAGAGTCAGCTTTTCCGTCGTCCACATCGTAAAGAAGGGTTCAATTCAAACAGGGGATGGAGAAGGCGATCAGAAGATGATTACCCTTTCTGGACGTGGCTTTCGATCTTCTGCATCCAGGGTCCTTTTGGGATACTCGGGACTCGAAACTTCCAAGGCCAGGCTGAGAGCATGTCACATACCGAAAGGAGGCGTGGTCGGAGCTGAGAATCACTGTGCCTTACCAGTTGTAGCTAGGTCTTTTTCGGTTGAGATCTGAGATCGTGGAAAATCCCCACTGCAGAATTCAAATGGAATCCTTCAAAGTCCATATTCAAGGCTTCCATATTCTGTCCCAGTCTTCCAAGATCAAGAAGTCTAAATGCCTCGTCCAGTGATGTCTCCGCCGGCAGCACCGGAAAAAGGCTTGTCTCACTAGTACCCTCGGCTACAACTTCAGGGGCTCAGCTCGAAATCTCCTCGAACCCTTTTTGGACATCAGCCTTTCACATCCCAAGCCCCAAATTGCGCTTTTATTACCCAACTTCTCATCAACCTTGCTAATTAGAGTATCTCATTGGATTGATCGCAAGGATGATGCCAGAGATGGTTAGGTTAAACTTGATGCTGAGCCTCAAATCATGTAGGTTTCGCTGAGACGGCGAATCTCTGGCCGCTGGAATGTCCCTGTGTCCATGCGAGTCCAACCATCGACTGCACTGCTTATTTCTGAAATTTCCACCCCCCTTTGCGCTCCTGCATGGTCTGATCCTGATTTCCCCTTTCTCTTCTATTTTAGGTTTAGGCACCCGCCCGAATCATCTCGTTCGTTGGATTTCTGGGATTTTGGGTAGTAAGCTAATATGGTATGTCATTTTCTTTGGTGGTAAATAGAAAAGGCGCAGTCCTCGATATTTGTGGAGAGGTGTTGGTTGGTTCAATTTCGGGTCTCGTGTTGGATGATGATGAGATGAGCATCGTGCTTACTTGTATTTCTTTACTCATCTGATTTCCTCTTCCTTTCAATTTTTTCTTTTCCCTTTCCCTTTTTCGGTTTGGAAATCAAAATATTGGAAATATGGCGTTTGGGTTCGGGGCTCGAGATCGCTTAGGGAAGAGGAAGACGACTTCGACTATTTGGTCACGGCGCAATTCTTTCAAACTCATCACCATCCTCCTCATCTTCAGCTTCTGCGTCTTCTTCTTCCGCCAGAATCTTGCGTATGGAGGACACAAACACGCCATCAGTCCCACAGATCTCGAGCTCGAAGAAGATTATTTGCGCTCGAATACGCAATTGATCGACAGCAATGGATTCCTCAACCCCGTCGAAGCAGCTGGATATTGCAGCAATCATGGCTGGAACGCCTTTCCTCGTCGCGACTCCCGGCGCAAAATATACGACTTGTTCATGATTAACACCGAGCTTGACTGGCTTGAGATTCGATTGAATGAACTTCATCACCATGTTGATTATTTCGTTATTCTGGAGTCGGCATCGACCTTTACTGGATTACCTAAGCCGTTGATCTTGAATGATAGTTGGGGTAATTTCACGAAGTTTAAGGATCAGATTATCTATCATGTCCTTGAGGATCCGGACCCGAAGAGAGTAAAGGAGGAGGGGTGGACACAATGGGACCACGAAAAACACCAACGGAATGCCATGTTTGAACAAGTTCTCCCCCGCCTTTCCGGGCCCCAAGCACCGAATCCAGAAGATGTTATACTCGTGTCCGACATCGACGAGATTCCTCGTCCAGCATCATTAATTGTGTTGAGGAATTGCGAGTTCCCAAAACGGTTGACGCTGAGAAGTAGATTCTACTACTACAGTTTCCAATGGCTCCACCGAGGATCGGAATGGGCACATCCCCAAGCCACAACCTACTCTTCTAACAGCACTATCCTCCCACAAGACCTTCGCGGCGGTCACGGATCCCCGTTTTTCGATAAAGAGAAAGCAGATCTCTACAACGCGGCCTGGCACTGCAGTTCCTGCTTCGCAACCATCGAAGAGATGTTGGGGAAGATGCAGAGTTTTTCTCATGTGGAGTATAATGAGAAGAAATTCAGGAAGAAGGATTGGATCGTTGAGCATATTAGGAAGGGGAGGGATCTTTGGGATAGGTGGGGTCAGTGGTATTTGAGGATCGAAGCAAACCAGGATGTGCCGGCGTATGTTGCGGGGCAGAAAGAGAGGTTTGGATACCTTTTGGATAGAGACGGGGAGAGCGCCGGGTTTGTGGATTATATGCCTGGTGATGCGGAGGAGATCAAGAGATGATGATTGTGGTATATTATACCCAGGTTTGGATTTTGTTTTGGAATGCATAGCGTTTGGTCGGGTAGACTTGTATCTTTCTGTTTTGTATGTGCCTGTATTGAGCTCACGTGACGAGTCTCACGTTGGTTCTTGTGCGTATGAAGGTTCCATGACATCTTCGGCGTTTTCCTACACTGATAGTCGGAGCTAATTGTTCGGCACGACTTGTATGTGTGAGGCTTCCGTGATCAAGCAACGTTGTCCCTCCCGTATTTAGGATCACAGCCCTTCCGTTTCTTGAACATCCTACGTCGGCGTTCTACTCTATTTCTGCGATTGCTTTCGCGTTTCAGATACTCAAACTTCCGCCATATTTTGTGGCATACTTTCTTGAATCTCCAACATTCAGCTTCCAGTCCATTCCTCGTTGTGTTGTCGAGCAGCTCCGTGCGAATGAATCCGATGTCGAGACGTCGGCCGAGTAACCTCGTCCGATCCACCATAGGACTTTCAACCCTTTTTGATGCCCCAAACAGTCTGCATCCACTTTATTTATCTATCTTACACAGGTATCGATAAACAAATAGAACTGAATTATCGAATTATCTTTCAAAACAGTAAGTGTCGTCGGTGTCCTCGACCAGCTAGATTAACTGAATGTCATTCAGGTCCTGATTCGTTACAGAGGTGTATTCACAACAAGCACTGGAACTATAAATACAACCTTTCCAAAGTGTCCAGACCGCACCTTCATCAAATGGCAATAGCCCACTTCGAATATCTTCAGCCTCCCCGAGTATCTACAAATTGCATACAACCCAGAGGTTCACAATAACACGACTCTTCGTCTCTCCCGCCCCATCATTCTACGCAGCCGCTATCCTGGCACCTTTTCAAGAATTCCTTCTCTGAACCGCGCTTGGACTCTTCGTCGCGATCCTGCTTTTTTATGTCGGCTTGTTTGATATCTTTAACTAGGGAAGATGGATGGAAGGGCGAGACCTCCGAGAAATTTGTTTTGGGTAAGTTGCGAAGGTGGAGTTGGCTGCGTTGGATAGGGTGATACAATGTAGGAGTATGAGAGGTAATTATAAAATTGTTGCGAATAACACGAGCGAGAAGTTAGCTAGATCAAAGAAGTTTGTGAATACAATATAACATCCTCGAATCATTTCCCTTCCAATTTACTTTTCATATACGGACATTCTCCTCTTTTTTTACCAGCATCAGGCTTCGGCAAAAGTCTGGGATCAAATTCAGCCAAGTTTCCGCCAAAGGAACCGGAGCGGAAAAACCTAATAAAAGGCTTTTAATTGGTCAAAATCAAGCGAGCTAAGATAATAAGTCTTATAAGAAATATTAAAACTTTTTAAATGCGTTTTTGTTTGAAATATTAAAATATTTATTTAAATATTAAATATTTTTATAATTGTATAATTTTTAAAAAAAAAAAATTTAAAAACTTTTTTTTTAAAATTATATATTAAAAAAAAAAATTTAAATTAATTAAATCGGTCGTAGTAATTTAATATAAAAAACGGGATTTTTAAAAAGTATTTTTTAATATAAAACTTTATTAAAAATACGTTTTTATTTAAAGTATTAAAATATTTAAATATTAAAATTATTTTATAATTATATATTAAATAAAATAATTTAAATTAATTAAATCGATCGTAATAATTAAATATAAAAACCGAAATTTTAAAAAAAAAAAATTTAATATAAAATTTTATTAAAAATACGTTTTTATTTTAAATATTAAAAAATTTATTAATTTATTAATTTTTATCACTCGATAAAATTTAAAATTATTTTAATAATTATTTTAATTTTAAATACTTATAAAACGTTTAAATTAAAAGCTTTTAATTTAAAACTTAAAATGAAAATAAATTAATAAAATCGAAGACTTTATAATTTTTTATAAAAATATTTTTACGAGATTTATAAAATAAAATATACGTCGAATAAAAATTAAAAAAAAAATTATTTTAAAAATTTATAATAATTAAATAAATCGAACGAATTATATTACGAATTATTATAAAATTAATATAATTATTTATATTATATTATATAATATTATATAATTTTTTTTTTTTAAATCTTTTTTAAAAATATTAATAAAATTATATAATTTGAAAAAAAAATTATATTTATTATTTTATATATTAAAAATATTTAAAATTACTATTTTTGATATTAAAAATAATTTAAATTAAAAAGTAATTTAAAATTAAAAAGCCCGATTTAATATATTTTCATTTTTGCTCGAACTAATCAGCAATTGATCAGCAGATCATTTAAGTCATTCAGCGGTTGCTCTTATTGTCAGCCATTCAATTGTTTATTTTGCTCGAATGATTAAAGGCTGACTGGCTTAATAACCACTCTGGCTTCCGCTCTCGTGCGTCCCGTTCCAGCTTCAGACGAACTCAACACCTCTCTCTGGCAACGGCGCAATACTTCTATCTTCAAGCATTTCAAATCTCACATCCGCATCTTCACCATAGTTCAACGCATATGGCAAGCTTAGCCCAAAGCCTGATAAAGGCGCAGGTCGATAAATCCTCTGCCTCAATTCTGCCAATGTCAAATAATCCAACACCCCCTCCGACGTCTGCAGCCTTGCATTCGCAACATCAAAATAGCTTTGAACTCAAACTTGAAGGCTTAGCAATGACCAGAAGAGCAGACCAATGAATCCATATTCCAAATTATATTCATCTTCTTGGAAACTCTTCGAATTCTTAACATTTTTTACGAATTCTGCTTTAAGTAATGTTTTAATTAGTGTGACCGAAGTATAATATGAAATGCTTTTTTATTTTTATATCATCCTCTCGAAATTTAGATTTCCGCATGCCGCTATTCTACAGACATGGCAGATCTCTAAATTATTGGACTGGAGTATACCAGGAACTCTTCAGGATATCAGGCGCCTCCCCTCCAATCGATGCAGCTTGCAGAAATAATGCCGCATTTGTGCTGATCGCCATAACCTCATTCGTAATCTCCGCTACCTTGTTTGTTACAAAATTGTTGATTCTCTGGTCCATATAGCTTATGTGGTCGTTAGCAAAGTAGTTGAACCACTTTACCATATTTTCCGCTCCGACTTGTTGAGCAGCAAAGTCGCCCAATTCTTCGATGATTCGACAGAGTATCACCTGCAGGATTACCGAATTGACATTCATGTATTTGAAGACGGCGAGAATGTTCATGAGCTGATCCATCTTTTGACTAATAGTCAACGATGCCCAGAGTTTTTTGCCGACGATATTGATGACACTCGGGTCGTGCATTTTCTGCTTGAGGCCATTAAGGCCTGTTTCGAGTAGTGCAAGGACTTCGGGATAATCGTAGGATCCTAATATACTGAAAATGTGGGTCATGGCTGATCCAGTCAATCCAGTGACTTTGCTATGGTATTGCTCGTTGACAAAGGCGTCCCAAACGTCCATGGGGATGAAGCTGAGAGCGATAGTGGCTCCTGATGGCAACTTTGGGAGTACCAATTTCCCTTTCTTTTGGACTAAAACGCCTGCAGAAGTCCTGATAAACTTGAGGATGTTTCCTTGTTCGAATAGATGCTCCACCGCCACGGCTTGCCCGGCAATGGCTGTGGTTGCAAGCGAGAGTACTGAACATTGATCTTTTGCCAAGCTCGTATTTCGAGACCAAACTGACATCCCCGGAAATTGTTTCAGAAGCATGAGTCTGGATGGATACGCTACAGACTGAATGACTAAACTCCAGCCTCAGTCTCGAGAATGAAGTTAGGATCAAGAGCCCATGGTCGAGGACCTCCGCGTCGCTCCAGCTCGAGGTCCCCCCAACGTCTCTCAAGGTCGTCAAAGAAAGCCTCTCGTTTTGTGATGGCGTCCACGTCAAGCACACCATCGTCTTCAGTGTCTTGGGCTTCAAGTGGTGATCCGTCCGAGTCGAGCAAACCAGACGTGGGCCAGGCAACAGGACTAGAGGCGCAAAAGCCATCTTGACCTGGGGGTAAGCCTGTGAGATTGCTACTACTTACAAGTCCTGTTGTACATTGGACAATGTAGTATTTCCCAAAAACGAAGGGCTTCGTATATGTCGACACTGTTGATGGGAGGGTTCGGGCAGTGAGCTCGCGCTTTGATGAGGACCGCTCACACAGAGGTGACAAAGTTGAAGAACTGGTCGTGCCAGGGACGTTATCGGTCGCGGTCTCGTCGTTCGCTCACGGTGGAAATGAACCCGCTGAGCTGACCAGGGCCGTCTGTGCTAAGCCGATGCCAGCTTGTATCTCAGGACATTCGCCATCAGAAGAAAGACCAACGTAAGCCTCATAAGAGGTAGTGATAGTCTCATGTGCTTCAACGGTGCCGGGTCCAGGTAAAGATGCTCCTGCAAAAGGGCATCCGACGTGGGAACATGTTGTATCTTGCAATTGAAAAGCACGGCCGTAGAATCAATTCTACACCGCAAAATCGGGAGACTCGTGTGGAAGCATCGAGGACGCTTTTGATATCACTTTCACCCAGTTCTTCTCTTGGAATCTGGCGGCAGGAAGTGGCTGCAGTCAGTGTGGGTCACAATATAGCGATATATTTTATCTATTATGATAAATAAATATGATATGAGAAAGTTCGTATTTCTGAAATATGATATGGTTCAACTTCATATTGCCAATATAAAATTGAAGCTTTTATATTTCTGATATTTCTATATTAAGTAAGAGCAGTGATAAGAAAAAGTAAGTGCGTATTTTACTAGTCTCGCTTAAAGCAAATATCGTGCAGCAAAGTAGGAAAATGAACAAACTTTAATTTATTATCACAATACAACGTCGTAAACCTTAGAAATAGCAATCAAATCGATTTTTTTAAATCTTAAAAGCTCAATAAATCAAGAATCGTAATTTTTAAACGTTGCGTTATAGAGTTATTAATTGTTGAAATATCACTATTTTTTAACCTCTGATAAGCTTTTATTATGCCAACGCACACTATAAATAATTGATTACTTAGCTCTAAGTACTTAAACTTCTATATAATTATCGAAAATCATCAAAATGCTATCTAGAAAAAAACAAAAAACTCTCGCATTTATTAGAACTGTTATTAATCGATCAATAGCACCTGAAAAAAATCCTAGTAATACTAGTACTGTCGCTGCTTCCTTTAGTCTAACGCTAGAATCATCTACTGCTGTCTCTAGTCCAGCGCCAAAAGACTTTTCTGCGAAACTAAAAGTACGAACATTATAAGTCTTTAATCATATACCAAATGAGAATAAGCAAACACGATATTATAATGATTTTGATCGCGAGGAATAGCGTTATCGTTATTGCTCGAAACGATATAAAACCTCAGGCAATAACAGTAGTCCAGTAGACTATTTCGTCGATTTCCATTATCTAGAAATTGGATTTAAACGCAACGTCAAAACTTAGAACGTACAAATCTCACTCGAGAAAGTCATCGTTCAAATAGCAATTGCTTCTCAAAAACGACGACGACACAATATAGAGACGATAGAGCAAAACGTGTTAAAAACACTGTAAATACGATGTTTGATTTCTAATAATTTATTTTTTCGATTAATCGAAAGCAACGAATTTCGAGTCTTTTTAAAGTATTTTAATAAAAACGCGAAAAAGTTTTTAGCAAAAAATTATTTACAAGTTCGTAAATAAGTTTTTCGATAGTACAAAAGTTTAAAAGAAATTCTAATCAAAGTTACACTAAACAAAGCAAAAACGAAGATTTATATTTTTTGCGACTTTTGAACTTCTTTCAATTCGATCGCGATTCTCGATATTACAATACAATTTATCGATAAAATTAGTACACTCAAAAGCTTGATTTTAAAGATGAGAGAATTGATTGAAAAGTATAACGAAAAGAATATATCGAAACTAGTACTAGAAATCATCAAAAAATACGATATCGAGAAAAATTTTGATTATTTTACAATAAACAACGCGAGAGATAACGATACTCTTATATTACATTTTTTTAGCGCTTTTCGACGCGAATTTCGATTGTTATATGATTCTATTTACTATTGCATACACTATTAAAAACACGTTATTAATTTCGTCGTTAAATTCTTTTTATTTGTTATCGACAAAAAGAATATCGAAGAAAATAACGCTATTAACGTTTACGCGATTACATTGAAAGAAATTGAAAAATAGAGAAAAAAAAAGTCTTTAAGCAAACTTTATAATTTCGTAGTTTGATTGATTGAAAGCATACAACGACTTTACAATTTTCTGAAAATGATAAATCAATATATTTCTCGAGATAATACAACGCGTTAAAATTCATAGTTTATAATGATTTAAATAGTATAGAATTTGCGCGATTTGATCGACGAATTTATTACAATTTATATAATTGTACAACTAGAAAACGATCAATTGAATAATAAAGAATAGACTATAATTTTTATCGTCAAAAACTTTCTATAGAAACTTTTAATGAGTATCAAAATCTGCGAATTTAAACAATCAATTCTCGATCTCGTTCTTTTTTGTATCGATTATATACTCAATTAATTCGAAAAGCATAAAACTCAATTCAAAAACGATTTTATTTTCGGGTCGATATTCAATTCAAAGTAGACGAAAATAAACAAATATTACGATCTCAGTAATAAAACGCCTGTTTATATCGCTACTCTAATTTTATACTTTTCGCGCAAGTAGAAATATCTCGAAAAGCATTAGAAACTAGTATAAGTGAAATTTGTCAAAGTATCTATTAAAAATCTTTAAGTAAAGAAATACAAAATTCATTTTTCGATTATTACGTCGATTTCTACTACTATCGCAGAATCAGCAAAGCAAAAGAACGAATTCCTCGAATAGTTCGCCGAGCAAAAAGATACTTCTTTCGACGACGAATACGAACAATATTGCAATATGAGACAAATATTGAGTATTAAGAATAGCTACAAATAGTGACTTGAAGAAACACAACAAAAGCGATTCTTTCTATTGTTAAGAATGGCTTTAGACATGCTCTTTATTCTAGCTATGTCTGTTGATTTAGAACGTCTCTTTTCAGGCGCAAAGATCACTATTTCCGATCGTCGCAATCGTCTTGGGATTGAGACAATTGAAGTCTTTGAGTGTTTGAAATCGTGATTAAATATCGTAGAGGCTTTAGACGACGATCTCGAAGATTTAGACGAATTGGTAGAGGTGTTCACTGAGAAAGTGGTTGCTACAACGGTCGATTTGACAGATCTTAGTTAAATTGAGGCTTTTTTTGGCTCGATATATTTATATTGGCAATATATTTCTTAAGAAATATGATATGGCAGTTCCATATTTCGACGATACGATATGAATAGCTTCATATCGCGATTATATTTCGACCCTCCATATTACCCAATATATATTACTTCATATTGTGACCCACACTGGCTGCAGTGCTGCACCTTGTTAGTGATTGGCGATGCTTATTGTGTGTTCGCGCCAACGACAACGATAATAACTACAAGCTCTTCTACGTCAAGCACGCTTGTCATAGTTCCAACTCAAACTGGCATCGTCTCCTCCAGTACAGAGTACTATATCACTCAATCCGGGGACGGATGCGCCTCCATCGAAGATAAATTTGGCATCTCCTTCGCCCAATTCTATGTCTGGAATCCAGCTATCGGCAGTGGTTGCGGCAGTCTCTGGCTCGGAGAAACGTACTGGGTAGCAGCCCCCTCACAGCCCGGTATCTCAACAGCTTGTACCGAGTACTATGTCACCAAGTCAGGAGATAGTTGTGGGTCTATCGAAGATGCCTTTGGTATCACGTTCGCGCAATTCTTCCCGTGGAATCCAGCAATTGGGAGTGGGTGTACGAGTCTGTGGCTCGATGAGACGTATTGCGTTGCTGCTCCGAGCACGACCACGACGACGAGTGTTACTCCGCCAAGTCCTACGCAGACTGGTATCATTGCTACTTGCAATGCTTACACGGTCGTTGCATCAGGTAAGTTTCTGTTTAAAGCCCAGCAAGTTGGGATTATGCTGACCGAAATTTTCTTCGCAGGTGGTAGTTGTGATGCCATCGAATCTCAGTTCGAAATCGCCTTTACGCAGTTCTTTGCTTAGAACCCCGCTATGGGGTTGGGCTATACTAATCTTTAGGTTAGAGAAGCATAGTGCGTTAGAGTTTCGCCTTGGCACATAAGATTGAATAATAAGAAGGTTTTCTTCGTATATATCATTTGTAGTAATTTGTTGAAGAGTATTTTACATACTTTATATCTACCTTCCCGCTCACTTCAAGAGTCTTTCCTTGATCGCAAGCTCCTCCGGAGTTTCCCACAGAAAACTATCCGACAGCATCTTCCTAATACCTCCAACCTCGCTAGGTGTGTAACTATCCATACCTCTCATCCCAGTCCCTATAATACACCAAAATTCGCCGAGGAGCTCGATGGCGATTTTGTAACGTTCATCCGAAAACATCGACTCGTCACCAGCTTCGTCATCTACATCAACCCTAAGCCCATCTTCCTCTGCACCCCCTGAAATAGCGTAGACGAATGGAATTTCGCTCTTCGTAGGCCCTTCTAGGAGCGATGCAATGACGTCCTCGGTGACGAGTAGGAAAACATTCATGCACGGATTGAAATCGTGTGGATGCCTTCTGGTGTCAATAAAGTTGTTGAATTTTCTTGACTCACAATCAGCACTAATTTCGCCATGTAATTCAGAAGAACGGCATACCTGGTGAACATCTGATGGTCTGCCATAGTTTTGCCCTCCAATTCTTCCTTATCCTCAACCCAAAAGATTTTAAAGAACTTCCTCATCTCGTCTGGATCATACCCACGACTAGCATCATCTTCCCACTGCATCAGCATCAATTTCTCAAACGCTATCTTGAAGTCTTCCCAGCGAGCGTCAGGGCAGTTGGCGTAGGTGCATCGATAGGCGAGGAATCCTGCGCAGGATGCTTCGCCCGTGGGTCCAATGCCAGCGCCACCTTCGCTTGAGAGGGCGATGGCCCAGTTTGCTTCGTCATCGTATGATTTTTCTGGTGAGTCTGCTGAGAGGGGAGGGTAGATGTACTTGCCACGGGACCAAGTGGTCGTCTGAATCCCAGCCCGTGACTGCGTGCGCGCAACAGTCGACATGATCTCAGAAGACCCAAATTTACACCGAGGACGCGTATGAAGGAATGATGCGAGAGTGCGATGTGAAATGCGCGCGACGAAACGTCTCATTTCCGTGGCTATTGAGTTCGGAATTTCATGGTGTGTTGAATGTTGAAGAAGAATAAACGATAAGATTAAGAGATGAGAAAGGTGGTGAGGGAAAGGAGGGGTTGAGGACGCTAATGGAGGCCCGTCCCCAGGCAGTCAGGGGTAAGAGCAGGTGCTCGGCTGCCCCTGAAAAATAAGCGAGTTTTTTTACTAATGTGTCTCGAGGTCTTAAAAAAAGGACCACGGGTTTGCAAAATACAATGCAAAATGTTGCTACTTTAGACTTTTATAATAAAAAAAAAAACAAAAAACAAATAAGAATATAAACAGCTGAAAAGGGTCTCTGATTAAGTGTTTTTATTTGCGATTAAATTTATTAAAATTAAAAATAATATAATAAATTAAATTTTTTTTTTACTTTTTTTTTGTTTGTATTTGAATATGAAATTCTTATTTAATATTAATAAGCGTATATATAATAGCATCGTGCTGAGATGTACTGTGGGATAATACTAATCATGGATCTCTACTCCCAGCTAGAGGTCATCACGTGATATATCGCTTAGCGCTGTCGCGGCTCGGCCCGATCCACGTGAGTCGTGACATTGCTCCCCCGAATTCGGGTAATAAACTGAGGTCGGATGTAAGCAGCCGCGACTCAGTGCCATGGCTATTCCTAGGATAGCATACCATATAAGCTTGTTAAAAACGACATTAGCAGCCCTCGAAAATGCAGAGTTTAAGTTAACTTTTGAGATAATAGTTGATTTGAAAACGCTTTTTCGTGTCGTTACGAGTATCACTTCCAATCAGTAGATGTATGGCAAATGCCGATCCCCACTCTCGCTATTGTTCTACTGTGCGGGGCCACACAATCATATTGCCTGAAAACCATCGTCGGCTCTCCCACTTTTAATTACAAACCACCACGATTCCCAAGTCCAAGCAATACCGAAAACTCCTCCCACGATGGAGGTTCTCTCAAGATATCTTAGCCAATCCGTCGGTCACTGGATCACTTTGGTTTTTGTCTTTCTTACAGGGCTGTACCTCTTCCAGACATTTCGCAGCTGGTATCGCCTGCGACACTTTAAGGGGCCGCTTATTGCAACTCTCTCACGGGTATGGCTGGTTCGTGCAAGTTCCGCAGGAACACTGGACCTGGATTTCCAAGCGGTTAACCAGAAGTATGGTATGTTTATGATCCTCACGAAACCTACGCTCAGTGCGCATCGCTGATTAATTTTAGGATCCCTTGCTAGAGTCGGCCCCAACGACCTTATCACCAGTGATCCTGCTGTGATGAAGCGCATGTCGGGTGTTCGGTCGCCATACCGTCGCTCGGAGTGGTATATTGGTATGCGATTTGATCCGATTCGGGACAATCTTGTTTCAACTAGAGATGAGGGCAAGCACAACGCGCTTAGGTCGAAGATGGCCGCTGGCGTAAGTTGACTTCCACCTTTCGGTTGCAATACACCTTAACATGTGCTGTAGTATTCTGGGAAAGAGAACGAGAACCTTGAAGAGACGGTGGACAAGAATATACAAGCTCTGGTTGATCTGATCCGGAATAAATATCTATCCACAGATTCAGAAAGCAAACCTATGGATTTTGGAAGGAAGGCCCAATATTTTACCCTCGATACTATCTCAGACGTGGCATATAGGGAACCATTTGGGTATCTTGCAACTGACTCGGATTTATTCGAGTATATATCCGTTGTTGAGAGCGTTTTCGTTGCGGCTTTGATGGTCACGATCTTCCCTTCCATCAATTGGCTCTTGGGGTTGCGAATTCTAAAAGCTGTTTTGCCTTCTGATAAAGATCCTCTAGGCATCGGGAAAATCACAGGGTAGCTCTACTTAACGCTTGCAACAATGCATTGCTGACTACTTTAGCATCACGAAACAGGTTGTTGCTCGGAGATTCGGGCCCAACAAGAAGGTAGAACGTGATATGCTGGGTTCCTTCGTCGCCCGCGGCCTCACCCAAGAAGAAGCCGAGACGGAAATAGTTATACAGATGTAAAAGTCTTCCTCCTAATGGTGCACTTGAGCTGCAGGCTAACAAATTCAGCACGGCTGGTTCCGACACAACCGCAACTGCGATCCGGACTATTTTGTTATACCTGATAATGCACCCACGAGTGACATCCAAGCTGCGCACCGAATTCACAGGAAAGCCAATATCGTCACCTATCAAAGATTCCGAAGCGCGGGATTTACCCTACCTCCAAGCTGTTATAAAAGAAGGCCTGCGCATCTTCCCTCCAGTTGTAGGGCTCTTGTCTAAGGAGGTACCACCCGGTGGTGACATGATTGATAACAAATTTGTACCTGGTGGGACAAAAATTGGGTTCGGTGCTTTAGGCATTTTTCGAAATCAAGATACTTGGGGCCAAGATGCGGATCACTTTCGGCCAGAGAGGTGGATCGAGGCCTCTCCCGAGAAGCTCAAGGAGATGGACTCTACGTTAGAACTAGTGTTTGGCTGGGGAAGATACCAGTGTTTAGGGAGGAACCTTGCGATGATGGAGTTGAATAAGATTTTCGTTGAGGTAGGCATCGAGAAGATTGCTTTTGAATTTGCTAATGCGGAATAGCTCCTTCGACATTTCGATTTCAATGTTGTGAATCCACTGCGTCCGGTGAAATCAGTCTGTCATGGTATTTTTTTCCAGTCGGAAATGTGGATGACTGCATTTGAGAGGGAGCAGTCATAGGATGCCACTGAGAGAGAAGTGGAGGTAGCTGAACGACTTGGCCAGATGGGTGAACGGCATTGGATCATGTTTTGGAGCTATGAAGAGAGGCGGCGAAGCGAGGAAACTGTGCTCTAGGACTCTAATACACCTCTGCTCCAGTTTTAAAACCCAAGTAAGATCTTATCCCCTAGAGTGCTGGTTGCAACTTTTAGCGTGCGCACAGACCACTTTATCACGTGCAGAGCAAGAACACCAAAACTTGGAATGTAAATAAACAACAGATAATCTCCTTATTTTACTTCAATTGACAGCCAGAATGCCTAATAAGACTATGAAAGATGTAGTCTCTGATTCTACAGACCCTGCAACCTTACGGCCTGATATCCCTCCAGCTACAAAGACAGGAAAACACTTCAATGGAATGAAATTGCCCGATTTTTCACATAAAATCAATCTCTCTTCTCATATCCAGCCATTAGATGCCTGGGAGATCTTCAGACTATTCTTTTCTACTGAGATCATTTGTCAGATTGTCAATAATACCAATGAGAAGACTGAACAGCTTCCAATTGGGCCTCAGTAGCGTTATTCTAGAGCAAGGAGTTGGAAACTAGTCACGTGTGAAGAGATATATGCCTACATTGGCATTAGGATCTATATGAGCCTTCACAAAGAGCCTGATATGAGGTTATATTGGTCTACAAAGGCTAGAGAACCTGATCATGCAATTTCAAGAGTCATATCTAAAGACAGGTTCTTGGCAATTCACACTAAAATGAGAGTAGCAGATGCAGACCCAAATGCTGATTTTGAGACAGTTTTTGAGAGAGTATGCACTATAAACTTGTCTCACTTTTAGCAAGTCAAAATGCTAATAATGTTTTATAGTTGGAACCTCTTGCTAGTCATATTAAGGATACTAGTCTAAAGTTGTGGACGCCTAATAGAGATCTTGCAATTGATAAAGCTATGTCTCCATTTGAAAGCAGATCTCTTGATACACTTGTCATTAAAAAGAAGCCAATTGAAAAAGGATACAAGATTTGGGTGCTTGCTGAGTTAGAATACTTTCTAACTTAGTGTTGGCATAGAAAAAGAACTATTAAGACCAAGTCATCACGTGGCAAGCTAGGTCCTTACAAAGTGCCTCAATCTAAGGAATTAGAAGTCAATAACAGTTCTACAGTAGTTGCACATCTCATGCAACAAGTCCCTAAGACTGGCTATATCCTCTATTTGGACAACTTGTTTACCAATGTCAAGCTATTAACATATATAAGAGAGAGAGGTATAGGGATCACGGGAACTTGTACAGCTAAATCTGGCATTCTTAAGAGGTTTTGTGAGATGAAAACTAAAGACTCTAAAAAGGATGAAATCCTATGAAGCACTCTTTTCTATGAACCTTCTGAAGATAGCAACATTTTATTCATTGCTTGAAAAGACAATGCACTAGTCTTATTTATGACTAGTGTTGAAAAAGAGCTTGATATGGTGAAATCTGTAAAGAAACGCTCTTTAGAGACCTCTACTTTTGCAAAGACAATTAGAGTACCATTTGAAGACGAGCCTATTAAGACTCTTGAGATTCCTGTACTTGACTATAAGTACAATCATAAGATGGGAGCTGTGAACCGTAGGAATCAATTCAAGGCAAAATACACTCTGCAATTACTCCACAGAAAAGGAGAACACTACTCTTTAATCACATGACTTCTAGAGACAGCTCTTGTCAATTCTTATCTCTTGAGCTTCTATTCTCCTGTTGCAGACTACCTCAAATTCACACACTATAGAACTTTTAGACAAGCAATTATTAATAAATGCTTGGACATTGGGACTTCTACAAAGAAGAAAAGAAAGCTATTAACTAGTAGTATAGGTTCTGTAGACTCTTCTGTCCCTATGGAAAAGCACTCACTCACACACAGGGGGATTAAAGGGGACTGTCCAGTGTGCAAGAAAAAAGGGATCCCTATAAAGAGAAAAAAGGTTTTAGAGGAAATATCAACTAATATGCAGGGTTCTGAATGTAGGAAAAGTAGTGTGTATGGATGTGCTATATGTGATATATCCCTCTGCAAAAAGAGACCATGTTTTAAGAAGTTTCATAGCCTAGAATAGAAGATATATCCTCATAAAGGGGTAAAACAGGGGGTGCCAAGTCTAATTTCGCGCTAAAAGTCGCAAGCGAGTCAGCACTCCAGGGGATAAACACGCATTAAAACACCTAAGGATTGTTCAAATTATTCGAAAGCTTCGACAAGGCAGTGAAGTCGAGGCAATGCTACTGCATGACTTCAGCCAAGGGTAGGGACCACACCAGGCCGCTGCTTGAACAATTTCAACAATTGCACGAATTACTTTCTCTCCACTACCTCGCCATCGCGTGTCTCTCCTTCTATCTTCGCCCACTTCTTCAGGTCCTCCCAACTAGCCCACTCCCCCCTTCACACTTTTCCGGTTCCAGAACTTGAGCGACATCACTATCTCTCTCCCGAATACACGCCATGAAAAAGGTGATATAGTACTTGCTATCTGCTCCCATGACGTCATTCGTAGCCGTTAGGAATTGGACATTGGAGACTGAGGCTGGTTGACTCAAGCACCTCGCGGGCAGTACAATCCTCAAGTGTGTCTCCAAACTCGAGATGTCCGCCTGGAAGAGCATAAGTGCCTGCCCCGTGGGCATTCTTGCGTTTGTCGATGAGGAAGCGCGGATTTTCGGACGGGCTTTTGGTTGATTCGAGGACAAAAGCGCCCACACTAAATCTAACACTGCTCTGTAGAGATGTCATGATTGGGGATAGACTTCTAAGGCAGGGGCTGTTAACAGCGCAGCTGGAAAAGAAGACTTTTATGGTTGACAACCTGCAGGGGCTAGAATGGTTCAGGATGAAACATAAATTTCTATTTCGATTGTATTAAGATGTATCTATGTAGAAAATCCAGTGTTAGGGAACCAAAAAGAAGTATGAAAGAAGAAGGGAGGGGTCGTGAAGAAGAGTTAGAACTTGGGAGTGATAGAGTCACCAACTGGCACCAACCTGGGTGGCAGGCAAATGTTCAGCTTTAGGATATCGATTAGAGTATCAACTTATTAATTCCGCGTTGAGTCCTTTGGTTGGGAGCAGAAAGATGATATTGATGACGGATTTTAAAATGGAAGAAGAAGAGAAGGGCAGAGAGGACAAGATGCTTCCTGTTCGTGATGTCCCAATTAGGCGAGATTTGGCAGCAAAGCAGACTCTAACTGACGGGGCCTAGCCGCATGCCTGATACAATAAAGTCTCCGATCCCTAAAAGCCACCCTCAACGCGTCGACAACCTCCTCATCATTCATCAAAAACATATAAAGGCTTTGGTCATCTTCTTCCCTCGATGACCTTCTCTATATTCTCTACCTTCTCCTTCAGCCCCTGTGCACGCGTCTCCTCGCTCTGCGGGCTTTCATCATGCACCAATCGCTCAAATAACCGAGATCCCGTGACAATGCACCACCCTGGCAAAAACACCAAAATTTTTTTAAAAAATTACCCCACTATCACCACTTCAACCATAGCTAGAGCGGACAAATCAGCACTTGTGACCTCCGCAGTGGAGGCAATCAGAAGCGGGAGGTTCAGTAGTGCTAAAGAAGCAGGCAGAGAGTTCAAAGTTCACCACACAGCTGTCACCAGAAAGTTGAATGGCCGCACCAAAACCCGGCGAGAAGCCCAATCATTTTACCACCAAGCTCTTACTAACAATCAAGAAGAGCTCTTAGTTGCTCAGATCAATAAGCTTACGGACCGAGGGATGCCTCCCACCAGTCAAATGATTAAAAACTTCGCAGAAGAGATAAGAGAGCGACCGGTCGAAAAGAACTGGACCAGCGGTTTTGTGCAACGTCATAAGCTTAGACTTAAGAGTGCTTATTTACGGAATATCGACAATTTGCGCTCTTCTGCAGAGCAAGTGGAGATGTTTATGATGTTCTTTATACTGGTAAAGTTTTTATTTATTCTTGTTTTGATCCACTTAGTGTCCCATTAGCTAATATGTCCGGAATATCTAGTTACTTCAAATCATCGAAAAATATAGTATCACGGCCGATAATTTCTACAATTTCGACGAGAAAGGATTCCTCATTGGTATGGCACGTACGATGAAAAGGATTATGACTCTAGAAGCATTCAAATCTGATCGCATCACTAAAAACAAGCAAAATGGAAACAGAGAGTTCATATCATTACTCGCGTGCGTGTCTGCTATTGGTCGAGCTATACCTCTACTCCTTATATACAAAAGTAAATCAGGCGATCTACAAGATACTTGGATGCAAGATGTACGCTCAGAGGATGGAATCTTCTTTGCTAGCTCGGACAATGAGTAGAGTAATAAGAAGCTTGGATTAGTCTGATTGCAGCAAGTCTTCGAACGCTTCACTAAACCTACTAATTCGAGAGCTAAGCGACTTCTTTTGGTTGATGGACATTCTTCACATGTTAATATGGAGTTTATCAATTGGTGCGATACTCATAGAATCATCCTTATGATTCTACTACCTCATACAACGCATAGACTTCAACCTTTGGATGTGGGTCTATTCCAGCCACTCTCTACAGCATACTCTTAAGAACTGGAAAAACTTATGTCCGATAGCGAAGGCCTAGTCTCAATGTTTAAGCGTTTCTTCTACTCACTTTTTAAGAGTGCTTGAGAGAAGTCTTTTACATGCGAGAACATCCAATATGCGTTCGAGAAGCCTGGAATTTGGCCTGTGGATTATTCCAAAGTTGTCAGTCAAATCACTATATCTACAATAGCTTCTACTGCGCTAATCTCTCTTCTACGGTCCTCTAAAGGTGCCAAGGACATTCGTCATATGAAAACCGAGTTCAGTAAAAAGGCTGGCACTGAGAAGGAAGAGGCTGTTGACGATATGTTTGAGATTATGTTGAAAGGCTTTTCTAAGATTTCTATCTTACAACATGAGAATCGAGGCCTTCGCAATGCTATCATTATGGAGCAAAAGAAGCGTAAGAGGGGTAAGAGGCTGGATTTGAAGGGTGAGGAGAGTAGTAGGATGGAAGCATGGTCACCATCGAAGGTAGTCAAAGCTGTGACTTACTAGGCTGAACTGGAGGTCCAAGCTCAGTTGGATAAGGAAGCCAAAGAGGCTAGGAAAGCTGTAAGAGCAGCTAAGAAGGTGGAAAACGATCAGAAGAAGGATGAACAAGCTGCCCGTCAAGCAGAGAAGCAATTGCAGAAGGAATTGGCAAAGGCTGCTTTTGCTCTATCCGCCCCGCCAAAGAAGGCTCTTGCCAAGCCAAAACAGAAGACAGCTGAGCTTCAAACACCTGTTTTGAAGGCCCCAAAGGTTAGTATATCTCTTCCTAGCCCTCAGAAAAGCAACTAAAAGTTATGCAGAGCTTGGTAGTTGTTCTAAAAGTTGTCGCGCCGGACCCAGAGCCGAAACAGGTAAAACGCAGTAAGCGCACAATCAAGCCACCAAAAAGGTTTGAGCATGGAAAATAACTTTGCGCGATTGTTTATAGACTAGTAATGAATCTCTATTTCAAGTTTCAAATCAATTGATAAAGTGGTTGTGATTTTACAAGGTTTTGAAGTATGGTAGTGGTTTCATGAATGGGGGTGCTTTTGACAGGGTGGTGCTCGCTAACGGGAAATCGGTTACCTCGGCAGCAGCATAGATAAAGCTGGCCAACGTAGAAGCCTTGTCCATGTTCTTTTCGTTGCTTTTCTCATCTCTGCACCTTAAAAATCAGCTTCAAGACCACAAGCAGCGGCTACAACACACCCTTTTCGAGTCTGCGAGTGAGAGCTGTTTTGGGAACGCATCACGTGATACAATAGGAATCGTGATCTTGGTTTCAGGCTCGGCCAACTGTTGGGCTCTTGGATGCGCTGGTGTATGGAACTCTGCAACGATTGGAAATGAAGCTCTGGCGTTTAGACAGATGTGGCTTACTTATAATGCTCTCCTTTTAGCAGAGAAGTGCTGATCGTGGTTTTATATTTATATTTATGCTTCATTTCATTCTACTTCTTTTGTGAAGCTGGGAATTTTTGGCGCCTTGTAAAATTTCTCTCGGAATCTGTGAGACCGCTATCCAAGCGTGAGTGTCGTTGTCGCGAAACGTACTCTGATCTCGCAGGGCTGTAAACACAAGACTGCTGAATTGTGGCGCATTTTTTGGAAAGATCTCGCAAGAATCTCGCAGGGACAATCCTGAAACGAATGTCGATACCCGCGCGCGTGTTTCCTCCCACCTTACTTCGACCGAATATCATTTTCGTATTCTTTTTTATCGAATGTGTTAACAGGAATGTCAATTGAATTGTGATATAAGTTGGTTTCTTGTTTTTAGAGTATAAGAGTCGTGGATTATGTTTTCTCTGGTACGTTTCCGGCGCCACAATTTCCTTTTATTCTCCTGTAGTACGTTGCGACGAACAACATTATACTGATGAATGACAGAGTCTTGCACTATGTGTACTAGCAAGTCTAAATACGTGTGCAAGCCGTACACCATATTCCCCCGCTGGAACGGGAGGCTTTTACGCGAATCATCCTTTTCTATCCAATGCCTCCTCGTACGTACCGATTGTAATACCTTCAAGGACTTTCGACGAACAACCCGCGGGGAGCCGCTTAGCATCTTATACGCCTACCTCCCCTCACACTAAGGCTTTCAGCCAACAACCGCAAGCATATACAGGAGTGCAGAATCCACAGCCTTTTGCGACGCCTCTCTACTCCCTGCAGCATCCGCTAAGCCTACATCTGACGCCTGCCCCTTCCACACTAGCACAAATCAGCATTCGGCCGTCATCAGGAGCATGGAATCCCCAAGATGACTCGACCTTAATGGCAGCTCGTGTTCAGGGAATGAATTGGGCACCAATCCAACAGGCTTACTTCCCTAATAAAACCCCGAACGCTTGCCGGAAGAGACACGAACGACTGATGGAGAGGAGAAGTGCAGATAGCTGGGACGGAAGAAAAATAGAGAATTTGGCAAAGCATTACATGTCTTTGCGCAGAGAGATCTGGGCTCCGTTAGCTGCCCAAATTGGCGAGAAATGGAATGTGGTGGAACAAATGGTGAGACCCTTCCATCCCCTACTTGAGAAGAACTTTGTACCTGACGCTTGTTATCTTAGTGCATGTCCCAAGGGCTCAAAAACCTCCAAGTATCAGCTCGATCTTGCGCCCGGCGCGAAAGAACCCTAGACAGCACCTCTCTAAACCGCACTTCTAAGCGCTATGACGATGACAGTGGATATGCCGACAACGTGGAAACTCAATTTGGAGATGACATAGTTTGTTTGCCTAAGCCGAATGGCGGCTATGAGATACAAAATACTAATCTGTGGTGTGCAGGACTCTGAGTCAACACGTGGGCATGAATACGCGCAAGTTTTTTCCAACGGATATCATCAGCAGCAACAAGCCATGTCTAGTGTTCCTACTGCAACTATAGCCTCAAGTTCGACACGCACGAACCATTTTTCCGCTGCCGCAACATCTTGGTCTAGTCGAGCAGACACGAAATCCAGCGGACCACAAAAAGCGGAATCTGTTCATCAAAATCTACTGACGAATATTTCGAATAACTCTCATCCTTCCCCAGCCACCACAGCGGACTCATATTTGAAAGAGATGCCAGAAGATCACAGTCGGCTGCAGCGGAAGGTCGATAAACCTATTGACCCGTATTTGCCACCAAGAACCAGAGCTGCGCTTGTCAAATATGTTCTAGGGAATGACTCTGGTATACATGTTAACGAAAGCCATAACGTACAACTACAATTGCGGACCTCCTCTCCGCCTGAAAATATTCGATCCGTCATTCAATTAGCAGCAAGGGATGAGGATCCAGGTGGCACTGCCAATGAAGCGGGCGTTTCCTTAATCAAGCAGTCGAATACTCAAGCTATATCAAGCCCTTTAAGCTCAAATTAGAAGCTAGTCCGGCCCTGCGATACATCATCAACCAACGGTGGACACTCGGATGAGTCAAGTGACGATGAAAATAGCCTCATTTCTTGGGAAGATCGGATCGACTTTGAGGATGGTACAGCTCTTTCCCCCGAGGCCAAGAACAAAGTTGACATGATTATGTCACTAGTGGCTGCCTTACGATATAGATTGCTGTCGGAACTAATGCTGTCATTTCATCTGAGTTGCAGACAAAGTTTGATCGAAACCAAACCGCACTTCGATACCTATTCCGCATCAGAGGGCCATACCATGAGTGGTACATCGCCAAGCAACCCCACAGATGGCGATGTATCAGCGCTGAATGTTTCCTTCACATCCGGAGGAAATTCGGATCGCGTACTGAATTCATCAAATGCCAAAGATTCGAATCACAAGCGCCGTACCGACCAAGATGACGACGAGGATGACGAGACGAACAAGAAGAGGCAGCGTCGCGATCCACCAGGCTCTGATCCACTTTCCGAAAAGGTTCAAAGGCTTACCTGTCCATATCGTCTCCGTGGCCCGGGTTCCTTCGGATTGAATGGCACGCGTGTATGCTCAAACACTTGGCCAGATATAGCGAAATTGAAGTAAGATGAGACAACTCAACCTGCTGCCTGGACACCTATGTCTAACCTGGTCTTTTTGTAAAGAACATTTATATTTGTCGGAACAAAGATCAAAGAAAATCACGTGTCGAAATCATATAATAGGTCATGTGACTTCTAGCTAATATATAAAGGGGAGCTTCCGAAGGAAGCTCTCTTTTTCTTTTTTATATATAAATATAAATATAAAACGGCATTAAATCGAATTAACGATTTTAATATTATATATTTTTTTTTAATATTTATAAATATTAATTATATTAATTATATTGATTTTTGTCGGGACATATATATCGTCACGTGACGCATGTCATGTGACGATGGAAGTTGAGAGTATATAATTTTAACTTTTACTTTTTTAATTAAAAACAAAATTATTATAAAATTATTACGTAATACGAGTTATAATTTAAAGTTATAATATTTTAATAAATATTTAATTATATTAATTAAATATAAAATAATAAAATTTATATTAAAAAAAGTTTTTATATAAAAAAAAAATTATTTTTTTAAAATTTAAAAATATATATTTAATTTTTTTTAATATTTAAAAATTTTTATAAAAAAATATTAAAAAAATTTTATATAAAAAAGTATAATTTTTTTAATATTTAAAATTTTACGTTTTATATTTTTTTTAATATTTAAAAATTTTTGCGTATAATATTAAAAGTTTAAAAAAATAATTATTAAAATTTTAATTATACTTTTTTTAATTTACGTTTATTACGTACGATAAAAAAATCAATTACGAAAATTTTATTTTTTTTAAATTAACGATTAAAAACTAATTTATTTTTAAAAAAATTTTATAATATAAATAATAATATTATTTTAAAATTAATATTTTATATTTTTTTTAAAATAAAATATTATTTATTTTTGTAAAACTTTATATTATTTATACTATTTATACTATTTAATAAAATTTTTAACGAAGTTTTAAATATAATAAATAATCCGATAATCGATTTTATAAACGCGTATATAATATTTATTTCGAGTTTTAATAAATAAAATATTATTAATTTTTTATAAAATTTTAATATTAATTTTTTAAAATTTTATATTTTTAAATAATTATTTATAAAGTTTTTTATTATAAATAATAAAATTTTAAATTAATAATAATTTTAAATATTAATTTTATTAATTTTATATAAATAATTAATAATTAAAATTTAAATTATATTATTAAAATCGATTTTATAATTACGTATAAAAAAATTTAATTATTAAATTATTTTTACGAATTGTAATAATATATAAAAATAATAAAATAATTAATTTAAAAAAACAATTAATAAAAAAAGTTTATTTTAATATAATAAAAACGAATATAAAAAACAAATTTAAATAAATTTATTATAAACGAAATTATTTTATATAAATTTAAAATATTTAAATATTTTATAAAAATTTTATTAAAAAAACTTTAAAAATTAAAAAATTATTTTAAAAAAAAATAACGTTTATATTTCGCGTAAACGATTATTTTAATAAATTCAAATTTTTATTTAAAAATAATACGAATATATAATTTAATCAAATACGAAAATATTATAAAAAATAAATAAAAAAAAATTTAATTTTCGATTTAAATTATTAATTTTTAAAATTATTTAAATTATAAAATTTTAAATTAATACGAATTATTTTATTACTTTTAAACGAATAAAAATTATAAAAACAAAATAAAAAAAAATTATAAATATTAATATAAAAATCGAAAAATAAAAAAAATATAAATTTATAATAATAAAATTCGAAGTTATAAAATTTTAATATTAATTTTCAAAATAATATTTTTTTATTTTATAAAAATTTTTAATTTTTTTATTTTTATTTTTTATTTTATTTTATTTTATTTTATAATAAATATATTAAATATAATATTATAAAATATATTAAACGTTTAATATTTAATTATTTTACGTTTATATTTTTTTTTATATTTACGTTATTAATTTGAATTTTCCGTTTACGTATTATATTTTTTTTAAATAAATTATTATATAAAAAAAAAAAAAATCGATTAAAATATATTTATAAAAAAAAAAAAATATTAAAAATTCGTAATTATTTTATTTTCTCGATCGAACGAAAAAAATAAAAAATATTTAATTATATAATTTTTATATAATTTTATAATATAATAAAATTTATATATTTTTAAAATATAATAAATATAAAAAACAAATTAAAAAAATATTTTAATTATATTACGTATTAATATAAAATAAAAATTATTAATATTAAAATATATTATATAACGATAAAAATTAAAAATATATAATTTTATTAATTAAATTATTATTTTCGTATAACGTTTTTATAATAAAAATTATAATTAAAAAATATTTTAATTATAAAAATATTTTTTATATTTATTATTAATTAAATTTTTATATAAAAATGATTTTTTTAATATCGTTTAATAAAAAACTTTTTATTTTTTTATTTTTTATATATAAATAAAAAACTTTTTTTATACGTTTTTTAAAAAAAATTTATATAAAATTTTTTATTAAAAAATTTTTTTTTTTTAATATATATAATTCGATTAATATTATATAATAAAACAATTTATAAATATTTTATAATAATTTATTTTATTTTTTTAATTAATCGAAAATTATATTATTTTTTTTTTTAAATAAATTGTTAATTTTTTAATCGTATAATAATAAAAAAAAAAATTTTCGCGAAACGTATTAAAAATTTTAAAAAAATTTTAATTTATATAAAATTTCAAGTTTTAAAAAAATTTAAAAATTTATTAAAAAATATAATAATAATTTTAAACGAAATTATAATATATAATTCGTACGAAATTATTATATTTAATTTACATTTTATTTATTATTATTTTATATAAATTATAATAATAATTTATACGAAAATTAAAATAATTAATTAAATTTTTTAACGAATTATTTAAAATTTAAAAAATTTAAATAAAAAAAAAATTAATAAAATCGATTTTAAAAATAAACGTTTATTCGTTAATATTTATTTTTATTTTTTTATTTAAAAAAATTATTATTCGTTTTATTCGTACGAAAACTTAAAATATTTTTTTCGTTTTAAAAAAAAAAATTCGTTCGACGATTCGCAAGCGAACTAATAACGAACGAGTTTTTTTTTTTTATTCGACGTATATTTTATTTCGTAAGTTTTACAAAAACGCTTTTATAAAAAGTTATAAAGTTTTTAATTTTAGTAATTTATTTTTATTTTAAGTTTTAAATTAAAAACTTTTAATTTAAATGTTTTATAAACGTTTAAAATTAATATAATTATTAAAATAATATTTAAAATTTTATTAAGCGATAAAAATTAATAAATTAATGAACTTTTAAATATTTAAAATAAAAACGTATTATAAAGTTTTATATTATTAAAAAAAAACTTTTTAAACTTTTTTTTTTAAAAATTGTATAATTATAAAAATATTTAATATTTTAAATAAAAACGTATTTATTATAAAATCTTATATTAAAAAAAAACTTTTTAAAACTCTTTTTAAAAATTATACAATTATAAAAATATTTAATATTTAAATAAATATTTTAATATTTAAAATAAAAATATATTTAAAAAATTTTAAAAATAAAAAAAAATTATTATTAATTTTAATATTTAAAATAATAACGCATTTAAAAATTTCATAATCGTAATTTTTATTAAATACGATTATATTTTATTTATTTGCGTAATAATAAATTAATAAAATTATTTAAAATTTAAAATTTAAAAACATTTAATTAAGTTTTAATTTATTTATAAATTTTATATAATTTGAATTAATTAATAATTTATAATTATAAGTAATTATAATTATAAAGTTTTAATACTTTTTATTAAAACGGTTATTTATTATTTTAAAGTTTTATAATTGCGATATTTTTTAATAAATTAATCAAATTACTATATTTGAATACTTTAATTAAATTTAATAATTTTCGCCTATAATTGAAATAATTCGTGCCACGTAAATAATACGTAATTTAATAAAAGTTAATATTAGTCTTTAAAACGAACGACTAATTAAATTAGTTTTTATTTTATTTCGTACGAATTTTAATTTTATTTTGATTTTAATTATAAAAATGAAAAATTATTAATATTAAAATAAAAATTAAAAAAAATTACGTGTCGAAATTATATAATAAGTTATATAATTTTTAATTAGTATATAAAAGGAAGTTTTTTTCAAAAGCTTTTTTTTTTTTTTTTATATAAATATAAGTATAAAACGGCATTAAATCGAATTGACGATTTCGGTACTACGTGCTTCTTATATTACCACCTTTCGGACAGTGTTCTCTTCCGACAATATCGAAAGCATTACGTCAGATTTCAGTGTCAAAGGTACAAGGAAGATTTGAGATCTCGCTCCGAGCTTGATACTCATGCCGAAGCAAAGATCTCCTGTCTACCTCGACCACGACAGCTGAAAGATGGCTTCATGTTTGAGACATATGAATGGCTACGAAATAAGAAGAGTGCATTCCCGGGGCAAACACAACAAGAGAAGTGGCAGTCAATCTACGATCGCCTTTTTCTCTCAGACGAGTCCCTGTTAACATTTGGTAAGACACCCTTTCAGCCACATCGATAGCGGGACTAAACTATTGTAGATCTTGATAATTTGGATCGCGATGGATCCTCAATTCAGGCCGACGTTACTTCGACTGCTTCTAATAACTCGTTGGATCTTCTGGAAACCTATTTGCCATCCGCTGAAGCTATTGTTGCACGGAGACTGGAACCCGTCGAGACACGCCTTCTTGAGCAAGTTTCCCGCCCAAATCAACAATTTCAAAGAGCAAGTTTTGGAAGCACACAGAACCAGCCGCCGTCCTCAACCGAAGGATGTCACGATAAACAGACAAAAGTATCTCACTCTCCTGCTGAATCTGGATTTGAAGCCTATTTTACACCAATGCCAAGTATTGAGACACCAAGAGCAGTGGATCTCGTGGATTTTGGAACCGGCCTCCCCGAACACGACGACTTCGATTCACTTCTCAACTCATGTTTCTCACCTTACATAATCTCTCCGTTACCCCCAACTCAATATTCGGATCAAAATTTCTCGTACGACTTTTGCTCGACTTGTATGGGTCCTTGTGTTTGTCAGGGGAGGATGAAATGTCATTCTAATGTTCCTGGAACGTCGGAATCAAGTGCCCAGTCCAGTTCGAATAATGCGAGCGTGATTCAACAGCTGATGCAACGTATCGAAGCGCTAGAGAAGAGGCAAGAATTTGGATAGCAGGTCTAAAGCATCGAAGATAAAATAACAAGTGCAACGTGATGGGGGGCAAGCAGTACGTCATATGCTGGCTTATTAGTTGTGTAGGCGTTCGTTGATGCTTTGAAGCTCCTTGCAGCTAGCCGAGTTGTTCTTCCGGCCATTGAGAAGTGATTCTTTTTGGCATCATTTCTAGCAAGTGCGGAGAAATCTTGTACCAAGTATCCAGTCAGTGGTTACCGCGGAAGATGGGTACCTGTTTAATACGCGTGTCCGTAGAAAGGTGATGTAGAGGAAGGAGGAAGAAAGAAATTGAAGTATCGTACTCAAGGCTCAGGAGACCGAGGTATGTTCGGAGTGAGTCAGCAGCTAGCACCAATCTCACGAAGGTGTCTCCTCAAAGAGAACTGAGAGTTGCATTAGATTTAGCTATCACACAATCAATGTCAAATACCTCGGCCAAATAAGATTTTTTGAAGTGCAATATTCGACCCTTCCTTGGGACTTAAGCAAAGTTAACACGAAAAATCAAATTTTTAGAAGGAGTACACAAAGAATAGCGAAGTGGCCGGTCAGGAGATGCGAGGATAGGTACTCCGTGAAGTGCCCCTCCTTAAGCGAGCTGTACCCGCACCTGACCTTGCTATGCCCAAACACGCGTATTGAATACGCGTATGCACGCGCCTCACCAGCCTCAACAACTTCACATCATCCTCATAAATACGAGAGAGTACCCAAATTTCGTCTCCTCTTTCTCGACATCTTTGTTCATGTCCTCGCCCTCCCATTTCATCGCATCGCCTTGCTCTGCAGGCCTCGAACGCGGAGCAGATGCTCAGGTACTGCGACATCATCAAGGATGGAGCTGGCCAGCAGAGAAGGATCACATTGGGATTTTAATTTTTGTATTTTGCCAACTTGGGCCATCAATACATCTCTCGAGTGAGGATGATCATTTTTGCAACAGTCACGTGATGCGTAGACATGATGTAGATTGCTGTTTTGTTTGGGAGGATTGAGTCTTCGGGGATGATGAAGTCTCTTGTTATGTTCAAAATCGAACGTGGGGTAGCACTAGAATTTGCTCGCAGCTCTTGCGGGTGCTCAAGTGGTACGAAGAGCTGCACTGCCCGTTCTTCATGTCCGTTCCCGTTCTCCTGCGTCCAGTTAGTCTAATTCTGTTCTTGAAGCTTGATTTATTATCGAACATCCTTTTTATAGCTTCCAATGCTTCCACTCTCTTGCTGAGGGAGTTTTCTGCCTGCCTAGCCTGCCGGCATTTCATACGTCGTGGGTAGCGCCACCTCAAGAATCTCGCCAACACAAAGCTCATTAAGATGCATGCGAATGTTCCCGATTTGACTCGTTCTCCGAATACACAGGCCAAAGTTGAAGCTGGGTCTTAATTGGAGTGGAGGAGTGGAGGTCATATCGTGGCAGTGGAAAGTGTGCGTCTGTTGATCTCATGTTATTCTAGTAACTTTTAGTCTTATTATGTTCTGTTTTGGGAAGTCTTTTGATGATAAGCTTTTGCGTGCTTTCTGATCCGTCTGCTCTCTTGTACACTAAATGAGTTGACTTTGATTTGAAGCTGGGTGTGCATGGCCGCCACGTGAGTTGAACAGCTAGGCCACAGCCAGAGTCTTGGTCTCAAGACCCGGCTAGATAAGACCTAATAGCAACGAGCTTCCTCTTTAGGCGCGATAAATCATGGATACCTGCAAGTGCGGGAAAATGGCGGTAATGGCTGACGAACCATTGATCCGGGAGAAGCCTGTGCTTTTGAAGCATCCGAGCAAATTGTCGATCTGAGGCGCGGTCGCGCGATCAAGATTCAAGTGGTGTGCCGCCGGATTTTAACGTCGTGCCTTGAGCAAGTTGAGCGTGCCACCAAAGCGAGCTGTGATAGTGATGGTGGCATCTTCGGCTTGAGGGTGATCTTTTCCGTTTCCTAAGTATTTATTTTTAATTGCGGGGTCCTGCCGCTAGGTCACAAGCTGCAAGGCAAGTGCATTTATCCTTTGCATGCCGACAACCTACCCTGCGATGAAAACAGGACAGAGTAATTGGGGGCTATAAATAGTGATGCACCCAACTGTTGTTACACTAACTCGACTATAGCTGCCCCTCGTCTGCTCAGCCTTTCCAATCGGAAGTGACTGCATCTCTTCTTTATCTCTCTTCACCAGCTTTGGTATTCTTTCGGACTGCAACATTTCAAGGCTGTGTTACCGCCGAAGTAGTCATCCTCAACGGCTATACATGTGCAACTCGACGTTAGTTGTTGGGTTGATTGTTGGAACTCTATCAACTTTCCAACGTTGTATCTTGATCGAACTTAGATCTCACTGCATGTACATGCACTCCACGATATCTCGAAGGTTCTCAATTGGCGAGCTCGTAACTCTATGGTCACTTTAGCCGCTGCCGCAAGATAATGGTGTGGGAGCGAGGAAGCAACTCAATTCAAAGACCACGATCCATCCAAAGAATGGGCAGTACCAGACGGCGGTCCGATGCGCCTACCAACAGGGTCGAGTAGCATCGGAGGGTTAGGCGAATACTTGATTGGATACGGCACAGCTTCCATAAGGATTATGTTTCGAGCCGATAAGCACTACTGTACCAAATACCGACGCGACCTGTCGGCAATCAAGAAGAGGGGCAATGTCCCCTGCGGCTGAATAAAATCGGCAGGGATTTTCAACACGACGCGAAAACGCATTTCTCTCACGGTTTGTAAGGTCTCTTGAGAGGTGCGATAACGTTGCAATTTCTGTCGAGACTTTATGCAGCACGACATCAAGCTGAAGTCAGCTTATAGCGTGGATTCCAACATGAAACTCAAACGACTTCGCCCCAAACTTACATTTTCGTCATTATGATACAGCATTAATTATTCGAAGTCTTTAGGGGCTCAGACAGATTCGAATTTTGATATAGCGAGCAGGTCTGCGTCGTTGTTGCCCGTCGCCGAAAATTTGACTCCGGCAATTAATTTGTGTCAAAATGTCAACAAATACCACCATTCATGTTGGCTTTTGGACGAACTGGGCTAAAGGACCAGCAACTGGATCAACTTTGACACTCTCAAATCGCAATGGTGCTGTTCTTATTGCAGCTCTTGCTATCTTTATCCAGGTACGGTGTTCAGATCCAAATTATTGGACCATTCGGCTGACCCATTGAACAGCTTGCAGGCGGCAGGTCATGGACGATTATATCCTTCATCGTACATCAGATCAGGACTACCAGACAAGCAAGAGATGGCGTCTACCACCAGCAGCAAGTCACTCTTCGCAACAACAACTCCGATATCAGCGCTATATGGCAGTTTACCAAGATAGGGTGGGCCTGGCGATCGCGTTCAGGACGGAGTTTCCGAGACTCCCTTATTCTCATCTCGACAGGAGTCATCCACCTAGTTGCCTTTGTAGCTGCCGGTATCCTATCTTCGCACATTACCTCAACTGGAAGTCAGGTTCTTATCGCTCGAAGTCCCTACTGCGGAATGTGGCAGCCTCAAGGATATGACCCAGTCAATCAATCAAGCTTCGCCCCCTTTGTTGCCTACAACAGCTACAGCAAGTTCTCCTTGCAAGCCAGTAAGCAATATGTCGAAGACTGTTTGTCGGAACCACAATCTTTACCCGAATGCGATATTTATAAACAAGTGCAGTTGAACTGGAGCTCCAGGAACACCGTTTGCCCATTTGATGATAGTCTTTGCCTTGGGCCCGCGAATGGTTCCTTGTATATGGACACTGGATTGCTGGACTCCCGTGACGACTTCGGCGTGAACAGCCAGGACAAGGACAGAGTGCAATGGAGGCGCAATGTAACATGCGTTCCGATTACGACGGATGGATATGTCAAGAGCGGCAATAGCACTCTCACGCTCAGTGGAGAACTCAGTCTTCAAGGAGATAACAACGACCTGGTAACTCCAATCCCTTACAACTATACTGCAGCATACTACGGGCCCAGTGACATTAACGGTACTCTGTTCGGAATGAATGACCCTTCTCTGGTCAATGCCACTTATGTCTTTTCGAATTATCGCGACTACGCACTACCCTTTTACAATCGAGAGGCAGTTTCCTGGGACATTGAGTAAGTTACAAGTCTTCGAGCGCAGATTTTTCGAGCGCAGATTTGATCAAAGCTGACCGTTCTTCAAGTATCGAGACGTCAGATTATCAACTTGGCTTCGATCCAATTCCCGCACTAGCCAACACGAACAGCACCCTTGCACTAATCTTTGCCTCCTTTTATGGCATATTTACTGGTCCCAGCGACGATCTATGGCTGTCCGCGCACTACAACACCTCGTTAACAGAAACGACCAATGGGGTGGAGAGTGAGACTATCTACGAATATATCCTGGATAAGCCAATCTCCGTCTTAGGATGCACGGAGCAATTCCAATTCTGCAATCCTACTCATCAAGGTTCCTCCGCGTGCTCTCCTCCACTCTCGGTCAATTACATGGAGGAGAACTGGTCCAACGTTACCAAGGGCCTCTTCGATACAAAGAAACAGCAGGAGACTGCGCTCGCAATTTTGATCTCTGCTTCGTTCTCCACCATTGTGGATACTATCGAAATCGGAGATTCTCCTCTGCTTGTCGAGAATTTAGCTGAGTCGCAACAATCGTTGCCACCAGCGAATAACCAATGGGAACTCGAATCGAAGAATTGGTTCACGATTGGACTTGCAAATACTCAACGTCTTGTGGTAGACTATGTCACAGGCCCGCCTTCCCAGTACACGGAATTTGTTCCACTTAACCAAGCAGCCAACAACTCTGCTCTGGCATGGCTGTGCGAGAGTCAGACAATTCGTCGGAGCGACTTCTCAAACTTCAGTACACTGGCAATATTTTTAGTCTTTGGCTTTGGCTCGATCATTATTGGTATAAGTCTCTGTCTAGAGTCAGTCGTTGGCTGGCAACGTGGAAGACGCAAGCAAGGCGAATGGCGCCAAAAAGCTTGGTGGTCAGACGGGATTCTACAGTTGCAAATGAGGGCTTTGAAAGGGGTGGGTGTCACTGGTTGGGACCATGGAGAGAATATGGTGCCTGTCAATGAGAAGGGCAAGGTTTGGAGCTCGATGATCACCTGGGATGAGTCGGCTCCTTCGAATGAGGAAAAGAGCCGTTTTGCTCGTATCGATAGTGGGAAGTGGTCTCAGGGGAGTGGGAAGGATGGACCTCTTATTCATGTCGCCTCAGTGAGCTCCATGGGCTTCAGTGAGGTCAAGAGAGTAAGGTCGAACTCTGTCTAGAATGGGTTCATCATGCTTGCAATCTGATGGCGGGGTAGTTGTAGGGTAGTTGGCAGGTGAATCTTCCTCTCCCCCTTTTGGAAGTTGATCAATTTCGTATCGGGTTTTACAATCGAACTGTCTCTACCTCTGCCAAAATAAAAGCTTCAATATCTGCAAGATCCTTCTAGTAGCCATTTTTATGCTCAATGTACTTTTTTCCGCGCGACGGGTCCGATTTTCCTGCACTTCCATTGCCTCCATTTCAAGAAGCCCCCCTTCCGCCAATCGAGTATCGAGCATGCTTTTGTTGCACGTCGCATTTGGAATTGCAACTCAAATAGACATGGACTCGAAGATGAGATCCAAACCGATCTCGAGTTGCCAGACAAATCGACATTGACATTGAATTGCCCGCCATATCGACTAGCACTATTCCCGCTCCTCTCCGCTCCTCTCCGTTCGCTCCGAAGCAGCTCTCTTCCTCTTTCTTGGCCGTCCCCTCCCTCTTTTTTACACTACCACCATCTTTTCTTCTTCCATCTCCTTTGTCATTATCATCCTACTATCACTTCTTTTCCTCTTCCCCGGTCTCCCTCTCCCCCTCTTCAACCTCTTCACTTTATCCTCATCACCCATATCGCTATAGCTTTCCTCGTATACCTCATCTTCTCTCCTTCCCCTTCCTCAACTCGCTGCTTGATTTCTTGCTTGAGTTCTTTCATGTATTTCTTCTTCCCTTTTGTTTGTGTTATTCTCCTCCGCTTGTAAGTGTGGACTGTGACTTCATCTTCTGCTATTGTAATGGCTTGTTGCGGAGGTTTGTTGAGGTCAGAAATATCCAGGCATCAAGGAGGAGTTGTAATGTCCTGATGATTATCTCTACCACGAGAAGGATTTGATCGACGCGGTCTTTTCCTTTTGTTTCTCATCATCATCGCAGGAGTCCCTGATGTCCCTAGCCGTTTAGGTTAGTTTTCAAGGACGGAGGCACACGAAGAGGTGCAAACAGCCTCACAAATTTTGGTTGGGTCCATTGATTTTGATGATGGACCGCTTATTGGTGTCACGGTTTGGCATTGTATTGTATGTTAGGATATTGGACAAGAGAGATGGTAGGATGAAAGCAGTATCCGTTACGCTGCCACCAACTTTGCGTCTCGCCTAATTTTAGTGAGAACATCAAAATCAACTAGAGTCACCAACTTTAAACACTTTTCTTATAGAGATGTATTAATGAAAACATGTATAAACTAGGTATAATTCAATATATAAGGCAGTAAATCGTTCGGGCGGACCTTAAGATATTATATTAATTACATCGCAATATATAAGCGCTAGAAAGCGCGAGAGTTTTAGCGATTAGACGCAAAGCTGGTGGCAGCGTACGGATACTTTGCGGAAGTCGCTCGTAATCTGGGTTTCATTGCAAATAACACCTTTCAAGAGGAGGCAATACACTAGGTCAAGTGTGCCGTACTTCTACGATGATGGTGGGAGGAGGGGTACGCTACCGCGCCATACCAGACAAGCGAGCCCCTTTCAGGGCTTGGCTCTCTTCAAACACCTTAAGTATGACCTTCAGGTGAGAAAGTCAAGTGTAACTCTTGAGCAAGACTACACACGCTTAGAAAAGAGTTTAATTCATACTCCTATCCCGAGTACTTCGAAATAAATACTCTTCACCTCCGTGAATACTCCATGCTTTCCAGCAAACTCTCCCTTCCCGTGCCACTTCCTTTCCACCCGCCAAATGGAAGATCTCCTGCCCTCAAGTCAGCACAAAATTCCATGATGCAGGAGGTTTCGGGCGCGTTGAGGAATATTGTTGGGTGGATGAGGAGGGATTTTGAATCGCCTTTTAACGCTTTTGTTGATGTTTCTTGGGAATCTCCCAGAGCGAGGGAGCCGCCGCTTTCTTGGCCGATGGAGATGTATTTGTTAACGGCTTCGAACTGTGTCTTGTATGTTTGAGGTCCATGGTTGATTTCTCCTTTCGTAGGATCGTCCATCTTCCTCTCACTGGCCAACTTTTTGAACACCTCAACAAACTTCTCTGCAGCAGTGTCTTGGACACAGATCCTCGAGTTCGCCATGCATGTTTGGCCACTGTTCCGGAATATCGAGTTCTCGGTATCCTTCGCAGCCTGTTCCAGATCCACGTCATCGAATATAAGCGCGGTCCTTTACCTCCTAGCTCGAAACTACTTTCTTGAGATTCGAGTTTGCGGATGCAATTTGAATTGCTCGGCGTGTGCAAGTGCTGCCTGTGAATGAGAGGGCGCGGATAGACATGTGTGGTGATATTGCGGCACCTGAGATATGGCCATGGCCAGATAGGACATTAATTACGCCGGGTGGGAAACCGCATTCCTTGATCCACTGTTCATCCGAATTCAATTCTTGCAATACCACTATTCACAAGCCAATGAGGGTTAGGGAAGGGATACTAACAGTCAAAGGCGCCTTCCCACTACTCTTCAACACAACCCAATTTCCCGCCGCCACCACCGGCGCAACCTTCTTCGAGAAAAACACCAACGGCGCATTCCATGGAATAATAATCCCCACAACCCCAAACGGCTGCCTCAAACTCATATTCAGAAACCCAGGGTGTTTAAGCTGGTGTGTCCTTGCGCGTAAGCTGCTTCGCCGAAGTAGTTGAAATTCACGGCGGCGTGGTCTGCTGTCGAAGAATGAGGATATGGGGCGACCCATGGAGATTGCGTCGAGTTCAGTGAGCTCGGGGGTCGAGAAGAGGATTTTGGAGGCTATGGCTTTAAGGGGTTTGCCACGTTGGATTGGGGAGAGGAGGACTAGGAGGGGAACGCTGCGAGGGTAGCAGAGACGGCGGTGTCGACGTCTTCAACTGATGCTTCCGTGACTGAAGGGTGTCAGTCAAGTTGATTGTGCGGGAGCGAGGGAGACTTTGCCTTTTGCTACGAGTTCGCCTATGTGTGATGAGAAGAGATCGAATGTCTCTCCCGTGGATGCTGGGACAAACTATTTCAAATTCAGCCTTGTCGCCTACACCAGACATCCGACTTTATAGTCCTCGAGAAACTAGAGATGGTCTCGAGGAGGGACATTCATGCATGATTGAGGACAACACACCTCATTATTGACGAACAGTTGGGTCTCAATTGGTGTCATCTTGAACGATTCAAAGCTCAATCCAAACTGTACGAGAAGAGTATGAAGCTACCATGCTTCACGGTGCATCAGATGTAGCTCCATCTGGATGACGCATCAGAGCTCACTCAACCTGGCCTTAGATTTGCGACCAGCCTCGTCCACATGCATTTCGTAGGGCCAGCTATCTCCGCATCGCATGGACAACCATCTTTGAAGCTGTGTGCAGCCGCGGCTGCTTGTAGCCGACGGTTGTGCCGAGGCCAAGAAGAGTTTGCAGGAGGTCTGCGAGGTTATCGTGATCAGCGCCTTCAAGGGGAGCTGCAGGGACTGGGGCATCGGTTCGGAGATCCGTCGGTAAGTTCCAGGCTGCCTGCATGCTATCGAGCGCCTGGAGCTGCAGTGGGATAATGCCCGAAGCACTGCGAGCCTCGGCGTTTGCCGCTGAAGCTCGTGACGGCGAGTGTGCTACTCCCTATGGAATCTAGAGCTTCGTGGAGAGCTAATGGTGAGGATGTGGATGTGGAGTTGTTGATTCAGGCGGGGACAAATTTGTTGGCGGGGAAGGCGGCGGCGGAGTTAGAGGAGGAGTTAGGTAAGCCAGTTGTGACGATTAATACGGCGACTGTTTGGCATGCTTATAGAAGTAATGGGATTATGGATAAGGTTGAGGGGTGGGGGAGTTTGTTGAGTGAGCATTAGATGGGAAGAAATTCCGTTCAATATTCGAGTGTTGCTAATTTCCGATCTCCGCGGCTGCCATGTGTCAAAGCCCTCCTTCCAGTAGACATTCAGGCAAGTGCCTTCATAATACAAGCTTCGCAATAGCATTTCCATATTTTCGTGGTGCAAAATTTCTGCGTTTCTAACTCATATCCCAGCTCACAGCAGGTGTGAAGTAGCATGCATGTCATTAATCCCTCCACCGGGGCATTTTCCCTCGAAAATTTCTTGTACTCAAGATGTCCTCCGCATTCCTTCTCGTAGTTCTCCATGTCTTCTTTGTTCTTGAACACTAACTTTGTAACGAAGGTGTAACCTTGTTCTTGATGAAGACCTCGAAACCTTTCAGCGCGATGTCTAGATGTTTGTTCTGGTATCTTGATTATCGTCACGCGAGTGATCTCGGACGTCATCTTGCTTGGGCTGGATGTTCGATCGCGGTTAACGAACGTCGCAGTATGTTTGATAATACTCGGCGGATTCGGATCAGTCTTCCACCCCCTCAGTCGATTCGGACCTGGGGCCTCTCCTTCGGATCAAACATGCGAAAAGCTAATCCCTGCGTCGCATGAAGCCAGGGTCGCCATCGGCTTGTCAGACCCCTTTTCGCTTCGGCTACAAGCAGCCGAGACATTCTCCGACTGTCGCATCTCGGCCAACGATTCCTTCGGCGGAAGCATTGCATTAGATATTGCGATCCAGATCAGTCTTAATGGAACTTGATTGTTGGGCCGTCTAGTCTAGAACCGACAGACCATATTCTCGCTCCAAATCATCAACTTCACGATTTCAGCCCTCGCCCTCACAATGGGTTCAGTCGAACACCGTCCCACCATGAGCCCTCCAAGCATCAATTTTCCCTCGCAATAATCGGCTCAGGGATCGGTGGTCTTGCTCTAGCAATCGGCCTTCTCGCCCAAAATGTCCCTTGCACAATCTACGAAGCAGCCCCGAAATTCGATGCTGTCAGTGCAGGTATCGGACTCGGTCCCAACGTCCTGAAAGCCATGGAACTTATGGATCCAAAGTTCGCCCGCCTGTGCGATGAGGTCAAAGTCGGGGATAGGAGTCCAGCAAGGCAGCACAAGCAGATTGAAATCTTGAGTGTTGAAGAAGGATTCGGGAGTAAATGAAGTTGGAAAGGAGGAAGTGTGGGACATCCGCAGTTTAAGAGGGGTAGTGCGCATCGGAGAGCGTAAGCTTCGACAAGAGGGTCATTGAGGTGCTGCGGGATATGAAGAGGAGGAAGATGGAACTGGTGTTTGCGAACGGAGAAAGAGCGGAGTATGATGTCATAATCGGTTGTGACGGGATCAAGAGTATAACGAGAGTTGTGCTTAGGGAGAGAGGGAGAGGTGGCTTGAAGAAGTAGCGGCCAAGTACTGCAATACGTATGTATATAGAGGGATCGCGCCTACGGCTGAGGCGAAGAAGATTATTGGTTCATACGCAGAATATACGAGGTGGTGGATGGGAAGAGGAACTGGATAGGCCATGTATGCCATTTCTCAAGGAAGAGAAGCAAATATTGTTGCTTTTATTCAAGACCAAGATTCGTGGGAGGGAGAACAGGCAGCGAGGGAGGTGGTGAGAGAAGAGATGGAGGCAGAGTTCGAAGGTTTTGATACCAGACTTAAAGACCGGTTAGTTGTAAGCATAGCTCTTCAATCAAAGTTTTGCACGACTCAACTAGCTAATCTTCATGTCATGCAGTACGTGAAGCCCATGAAATGGCCGATGTTCCATCATCCAGACACTTCAACATATGTCAACGGTCGTGTCTGTCTCCCCGGCGACTCGGCACACGCTTCCAGTCCTAGCCAAGTAGCAGGTGCGGGGCAGGGATTAGAGGATGTTTTGATACTGTCCAAGTTGCTTGGACTAATAACAAATTCATCGAAACTTGATACGGTATTGAAGGTGTATGATGCTATTCGCAGACCGCGAGCGCGAGGGATTGTAAATCTTACAAGCAAGCCGAGAAGTTGGTCTTGAGGAATTTCTCGTGCATTCAAAATTCGGGGATGATTGGTAGAAGATCACAGATGATGCGAACAAGATACTTCCTGAGCTTTGGTGGTATGATCTGGAAGGAGATGTCCGGATAGCAGAAAAAATGTTCTGGGATGCTGTAAGCTGGACAAGTTGGGCTAGAGAAATGTTTCTAAACTTGTTAGGCTTCTCATAGAAGTTAGCGAGAATTCCTCAACATTTGAGAGCTTCATAGAGCCCATCAGAGCATAAATTGGCATGTTGTTGTGGGAGATCATTGAAGTAGCCTCCAAGTGGTTCGTCGGGAGTATTGCTTTAACTTGGGGTTCTAATTCAGCGGTAGCCAGCAGGATCCTTGAGCCTAGCCATACATCCTGGTCATGCGACTAATCAGTATCGTGCGGAATTCCGCATTCAGAACAGCTCGTGCTGTTCAAGTATCTGTCAAGTGTCAACAATCGAGCTATGGTAGCCTGAATGGATCCGCGCGGCTTCGGCCTAAAATGTGTCTATTCTTTTCCTCGCATCGCAAAATTGACAACTTCAGTTGAAATAAAAAGCAATGCATCTCATTGACGGCTCGACGTTTCACCTGATCAACGGATATTCTACCCTTTTGGTAAAATTACCATAACTTCCTTTTCCTTTTTGGGCGAGGAGAAAAGCCGTTGCTCCAGTCTTTCCTAGTCTGGTCTCCCTCATGCCTATTAGATGACACTCGAGGATTTCAACAATCTACAATATATAGACCTAATTCATTGTTCATCCTAGAGGCACGATGCTTCAACAGGCCGCTCGTGTGACTTTTAGGACTTGATAATTGTCACTAAGTCAAAATAATAACTATTCAAGGCTCTCTTCAGTTCTACGACGCTAGCTCAAAATGCCGGCGAGATCCGAACTCAAGTCGATAAAACGTGTACCCCAGATGCTGCAGCCATCCTGACCAATGGTCTCGCGTCGAAGAGTATCTGATTGGGGAAATGAAATCGGACATGTCATTGTTCCGATTGACGAGATTATGTCCTCTGCAGCCTGATGTCCTCGTCTTTCAAACCTTGAAGGCCAACCAGATGACACTATCAGATAAGGTCCCAATGACGCCTACACGGGTGCTCTACCGCTCTGCACGGATTTCCTGATCGTAGTTGCACCAATCTTACTAGAATCTCTGGGATGTTGTCTCCGTTGAGTCCTAACACCGTCTGCTGGAACCTTCTATCGACTGATATTTAAAGTTAACAGTGTCCAATGATAGATAGGAGAAAATAGTTTCTCATTTGTGTCTATGGGTTCAATCGTTGAAGTGTTCCGCCACGTAACTATTCAAGAACAAGCTTACCAATGGCCGAATATAGAATAATGAGTTAGTGTTATAGAGCTCCTGCTTTGCATCAATTAAAGACCTTTGCAACTTCTCGACCACCCTTGATGGACTCTCATGCGGGTTTTCAGAAATATTCTTGATGGACAACCAGGGTAGAATTATAAATATTCTACTCGAAAATTCGAGTGTTCCATCCACGGAGACCACGAATGAGGTCAAGGATCCTCCCTGCCATTGAGACTGGGGTCACACTAGTCCACCAAAAGAAAAAGTCCGTTGGATGTAGTCAGAGGTTTGAACCAATAGCTGCGACTTTTTGACCTGCAAGTTGGCGGCTGGCGTCGAGGTCCAAGCACTCGTACCCGTTTCACCGATAGGCAGTGCATAGATGCTCATTGGACCGGAATAGTCAAAAAATTACTAACGACAGCGCCGTTTTAAGTTGCGCCTCGACTTTTGTCTCAACTTCATCTGATCTCGGCTACACTGAGACAGCCGAATTTGAACGGCGCGATTGAGGCATATCGTCAGTCCAAGCCACGATCGGTGATCCTCACTGGCTCTGAGACGTTTAGCAAAACTTTAAACCTGGTAAGACGGTGCGTGTAAGCTCCCCCACCACCGAACCATTCTGTCGATAACCGGTCAAAAACCATTCCAGACCCACATTCAGAATTCTCAAGGCTTAGACGACGTTGAACAAGCATGATCGACACTTGCATATTTCTTCATCCCGTATACTTATTGGAACTTGCCATCACGAACTGCTGTCCCGTGGACGATCGTTAAGAGTTTTTAAAACGGCTTCCCAGTGCTCACAACACGTTATACCTCAAGCATCGCTCCCCGCTGCAAACCATTCATCTTAAATCAATAGCTTCATCCCATCTAAGTTCTGCATCGCTTTATATGTCTACATTCATCTTTTCGACAGCTTAAATCGCCATGGTTAACATCGGAAAGCCATCGACTGGCTGTCACATGTGTCGGAAGCGTCGTATTAAGGTATGCAAGCTCTTCTAAGATCATTTGAACAACTTCTACAAAGTACTTTTGGTCCTACTACAGTATAGTGAGCTAAAAATAAATAGTGCGATGAAGGGAAACCCGGCTGCATGCGGTGCCAGAAGTCTAAAAGAACATGCCCTGGGTATAGAGATCTTTTGCAGTTACAACTCTCCAATGGAGCAAAGTCAGCAAAGAAGCAACGATACGGGTGCAACGAAGGATACGAGACTTCTGATATCTTCGCTAGAGTGTTTCTTCCCGCTAAACTCTCGCCTACTTCGAATCAAGAGAATGCCATCACCTCAATCAATGGATTCCTCAAAGAGAGGAACCGACTCTGCAAACCAAACTTGACTTCATTCCCCTTGACAACTCCGATAGAGGAACGAGCTGCGTGCTTCTTTTTTGCAGATCATGTACTACTGCCTAAACAGGAGACACGCGGAAGGGGTCATATAGACTGGGTACTCTACTTCAGTCGACTTGAGAAGACGAACTCCCCCTTCCAACTTGCACTTTCTGCTGCTAGTTTGGCTAGCTACGGAGCTCGGTCGAAGACAAAAGCACTGCTTCCAAGAGCACATCAAGATTATATCAAATCACTCAAAGAGATCAACGCGGCATTGTTGGATCACGAGGCAGCAATGGACGACTCCATCTTGGCCTCAATTCTGCTTCTTGTGACGTTTGAGGTAAGTATCGGTGCGCTGAACAGTTCTAAGAAAGTCTAACATACGATATAGCAAGTGACACTATTCGAAATGAGTCTCAATGGATGGTGTTCTCACATCGAGGGCGCTGTGGCTTTAGTCAAATATCGAGGGGAGGAATCTTTCGATACACCAACAGGTCGGAACTTGTTCAACGCAGTCAGAGAAGTCATGGTAAGGCATTCCGTCGCGGTCTCAGATCATACTGACCAGCCCTAGACTATCCATTTCATAGCTATGGCGAAGCCGATAGATCCATCGATTGATTGGTTGTATCATACACCTTCAGATGACTTTGAGCGAAAATATGCTGAGTTGAATCTCCGGCTTGTAAACTTGCGGGCAGAGAACAACAGTGTCACCACGCAGGTACCGCGGAACGCCCACAGTACCGTGAAGGTTGTGGAACTACTACAGAAAGCCAAAGCACTTGAAGAAGAATACCGCCAATGGTACAATTCGCTTCCTTCCTCATCGGACTCCGCTATGGCTTGGGTGGATGATGAGAACACAGACGCAAAGCTTACGATGTTGATAACCCACCCGGGAAGGGTAGACCGGTATGAAGAATTGGGTGTGGCCTACGTATACAACGTTGCACGATCGTCCCAGATCTTGATCTGGACAGTTATCCTCCGCTGCGTCGCGTGGTTAAGCAACCCCACCGATTACAAGATATCGACCGAGTTCAGAGATGGTTCTCGGATTTGCCGTGAACTTATCCAAGACATTGTTTCGAGCATTCCTTACTTCTTCATCTGGGACCAAGACACCAGTACAGTTGTTGCGGATAAGATTCGATCTTCCTGTGAGAGTGTTGCTTTGAGCGGAGTATCGGCAACTTTCTTGATGTGGCCTCTTTACGTGGCGGGCGCCTCCGACTTTGCTACAATGTCTCAGCGTATTTTTACGAGGGGAAAATTGGCTTTCATAGCTAAGTCGGTGGGAATTAGTCAAGCTACTTTAATGCTCCAGGTACCTCTCTCTGGTTTCGCACTAATTAATTCATTGTCCCTAATCCCGACGTCACTTAGATATCGTTACCGCATCCCTCAGCATACATTGCTCAAGATCGCGGAGAGCTTCCCAGATTTGATACACCCCCAAAAAGTAAGTCTGCTGGTATCTCAACACATGTCAAGTTCTCGCTGACCGGCTATCAAGAGTGAGATCAACTTGCCACCTACCAAAGATAAAGAGAGTGGTTGTTTAGAGACAATGTCCAATGGCAGAGGAATCAACTGGGCGAAGGAAAGGGTAACACAGCACCGACCTTCCTATAACAATAGGTATGCATAAATCAGCGCTCTGTAATGTTCTAAGATACATTCGTCGGCTCCCCCCAACAAAAAAAACCTTGCTATGGATTTGAATTAGTATTCGTACTACAAGTTGAGCCACACGACGACTTACACTGGGATATATGCATTCACAGAATTCTCCTCCAACTGTTGCATTGTTGAGTTCAGAAATGCTCTAAAACCCTCAAGAGACCAGCCCAAAGCTCCCATCACCTTCCAACTAGCAGCTGGAAACCCATATCGCAAGTTGGCAATGAAATACTAGCTGATCAACTGGTAATATTCTCCCTTCGCCCAAGATCCAGTCGGAGTGTAGAAGTCAATTTCATTTCAACAACGTCTGCAAGGCGAATATCTTCCATCCAGAGTTTATAATGCTGAAGATTAGTCCATGCACGTCCTGACTTCGCGGCTCCTAAGACAACTATCTTTCTCCACTTGCATAAGGCCGAAATTATAGGAGGGTCTCCGGCAAACCTAGAAAAAGAGGAGTTAGCATCTCTACTCCTAAGAGTTTGTGATAAGATTTTCCTGCTGTGAACATACTGGAGAGGGAAGAATCTATCCTGCATTCCGAGATGACTGCGAGTTTGAGAGCTTTGAAAGCATGACGGAGAATCACTCTCGGGCCTTTGAAGCAAGGCATGAGAGATCGGCCGTGGTTGAGATCGAATCTGTTTGGGGGGTTCCATTCTTCTTCTGCGTCGGCGACTTGAAAACGACAATTTGTTGAGATACTTGATGACCGATCAGTATACTTATAAAAGACATTTAGAGATCGGTCACCTTGCAGGATGCATGCTATTTAAATATGTTCCAAGCACTCGAGCACTGTGGTGCTCGTTGGCGAAGTTAATGGCCCAAATACCAGTACCAGTTCCAACATCGAGAACGTTCTGGGGATTGTCACCTAGTGGTGCGGGGCGAAGATTTCCTCTGAAAGCAATCTGTATCCCTTTGTGTTGTAAGTCTGGCGCTCTGTCAACGAGTGCTTATCCCTTATGGATCATAATGCACATAATCTCTCTTGTTCTTGCTGCTTCTTCAGTCAACTGGTATCTTGTCTCCGGAACGATGCTGTCCCAAATTATGACTCATTCCTCTTGAGCTACTTGATTTAGCGCTCCACTAACCTTATCATTTGGCAAAGGATATTCTACAAAGTTAGCCCACTCTCTGATATTGTCTTAGAAGACTCATTTCATGATACGTCCTCCCGTTGCCACTAGGCTTCTCCGCTGTCCCCAACCTAGTTCCTCTTCACGTCCTTGAAGTATCCCACTGTGCATTTTGGCAAGAAATGCAGATACTTCCTCGATTCCAACTTGACTTGCTGCAGATAATTCTTCATCCTGTAACTGTTGAGTTAGCAATGGAAAGGACAGAAATGTTAGGATAGAAGAGAGGCACATTATGGGAATCATAGTCGATATCAGGAAGACGGGAGTATTATCGGGTCCCGAGCTAATGAAGCCGGGTTTTGTGACGATCTTGTGGGCCTAGGTTGCCATTTGTATTAAACCTTATCGTCCGTTCCTTGATATTCCCCAGTTACCCTTGAAAGCAAATCAAGCCTAGTGATAGAATTACAGAAGGAATTAAAAACCAAACTTAAGCAAAAGTTATGGATATACCCGAGTAAACCCGGAGGACCTTCTCGTAGGGTAGCACCCGACGATGGATTTTTTATACCTACCCGGTAAATACTCACGATTTTGACAGGTACCGGATAGCCAGTATATTAAACATTACTGGGCTGGGTAACCCACCGGCCGAGGCACTGGGCGCCTCCGGGCTTACCCGGCCCCAAAAGTCTGCTAAAACAGGAAGGCAACCGTTCAGGGCGGGGTAGCTGAAGAAATTGGCGCTCAAGCTGAAGCACACTTAGAAACAGGGACATTAATAATAGCGCCTGCATTCCTGCACGCTGTTCTGAACCAGGATAGAATCTCGTTGGAGAAGCGTCCAAAATGGGCGATTCATCCAAGAAGGCATTTTATGATTAAATTGGGATGCGAAACTTGTCCGGGGTTGAGAACTGATTCAGTAAGAAGGGAAGAGGTCGATCACGTGCCAAACTACCCCGCCATTACCTACCCCTCCACCAGCCCCAGCGCTCACAGCTCAGGGTGATGAACGCCATTATGCCCATTCCCGTTCTCATAATGTACGCCATTCCCATTCACAAATGGATTCAACGCGAACACCGCCCTCAACGCCGAAATACTAGGAGAGAAGAAATACTCTCCTCCTTTACTAATAACCCACTCAACCGGCAAGTCAAGACTCGCATTCGGATCATTGGGATTTGCAGCGGTGCCGATATCCATGGTACGGTCTCCTCCAGTTGGAGCTTGACCGATGATGGCGTCGAAGCCGGGGGTGGGGACTTTGGTGCGTCCGAATGGGAAGGCGGGGTTGTTTGCCCAGGCTACGAGTTGTCAACTCATCTATCATCCCCGTTCCTGGTATTCCATTCTCAAAAAAGAGGAAGCTTACATTTCTGCAAAAACTGAAACCCAACCGCAATCTGGCTCTGATAACACTTAAACAACAACCCTCTATCAAGCACCGTCTTCTGATTCTGCTTCTCAATCGGAGAAACCTCGGGTCCGAACGGAATTCCACGTCGAAGGATGCGTCGCTTCTCAGCGACGTCGGGAGTGAAGTCTCCGCGAGGATTGGTCTTGCGGATATGTGCTGCGAAGGGGCAGCGTTCTTGGGATTGGGCGTCGAAGGTGAAATGGTTGATTTTGATGGGGTCTGCTGCTAGGGCGGGGTCGTCGTGGAGAGGGGTGAGGTCGACGGGCGCACCTTTTGGGGAGTGTTAGTGAGATGGACTTTGCTAAGAGGAGTGAAGTGAAGCAGGGGAGGGAAGGCACGTACCGCTCTTCCAACGACCGACGAGACGAGCGCCGAGGAAGTCTTGTGGAGCACCTAGAGGATTCTTGGCGTCAATGAAAGCCTGGAACTCGGGAACTTGTTGAGTGAGGTATCGGAAAGCCATGAAACTTCCGTCGAGTGCCCAAGCCGGTCGTGGATCCGTGGTGACATCTCCATTGCGGCTGCACAGAATAAGTCCCTGTGGGATTGGGGCTTCGACCGGGTTTGGGTCGGGGCTTTTGTCGATGCCTTGAATGTTTGGTTGGGAAACACCGTCGAGATAGCCGAAGCTGTGTTACATCGGTTATCTGTACAGCACTTTATGCGCAGAGGAAGAGTGACTTACTGTTCATGGCCATTCTGATTTCCAGGACGAACGTTGCCGATGATGAGCTTCACTTCGTTGACAGTGGACCCAAGAACCCATTTCAGCTCAGCATATCGCTCATGAATAGTTGCTAGACTCTCGCCAGTGATGAAGATCAAGGCATGGATGTCTTGTTTGAACTCTGGAAGCCACTTGTCTGCTTGGTCATTGAGATTGGTGATACCGTTGAACATTCCCGTTTGGAAGGGGTCAGTGGTGGAGTTGGTGATAGGATCAGCGATGCCCATCTAACCCGTCATGTGAGCAAGACAGCACGACTTGAGGATAGAGTATTGTTTTCAATATCGCAGCCTTGCTCGAACTATTTCAGATCTAATTGACCTGAACTGAGCATCCAGTCCACAAAACGACTGGATGAGGTCAAGGAAGTACAGACGGGATGGGGAGATCCAAACAGTAGCGGAGAGGCCATCATACCTTGACGAGACCCTTGTGCGAGAAGCCAATGTTGACACCACTCAGCTTGAGCAGCTGTCCATTGAAAGCTGGAGAGTTCTTGTAATGGTCGATCTGGTCTTGATCTCTCTGCGCCTGGGCGGCAGATGTGACGAGAGGCAAGAGCCTGAAGAGCCTGGTGCGAAATTGATTGACTTGGCCATCGCGGATTTGGATGAACCAATATGCTTCGAACTTCTTTGGGAGGCCGGGGCTGTCATGATCAGCCAAAGCACTAACGATGTGGGGAGACTAGGTAGTCTTACAAGATGTCACCTTGGATATTGTGTAGATCAAGAGGAGGAAGGGTAGCAGGAAGGGCCGTAGTGGGTGGGACTGGTGAGGCAGCAGGAGTGGTAGCCGGAGGAGAAGACATTGTTGAAGGTGTCAGATGTTGCAGAGTAACGTGAACAGTTTGTGCAAGGTGGGAAAGTTTCACAGCTGGTGGGATTTGGAAGAGACGAGATGCTATGGGTTCTTAGGCGGGCAGCTCTACTTATGGACGTGGAAAGCAAGTGATGGGTACAAAAAAGCAACAGGCAAATATCGACACCCAAAAACAGAAGCGCTGGCGCAACGCCGTGGAGCTTCTATGTCAGCAGTCTCAATAGGCCTGCGCCCACCTGAAGACGCAAGGCGCCAAAGGGGTGCGGGCTGAGGCTCGCCCTCGCATCTGTTCCATAGACCGGCTTTTTCCGTTCCTATCACACGAAAAGCTTCACGCAGAGCGATTGCTCCAAACGCCTCGATAGAGGAAAGTAGCAAGTCCTTCTGCCTGTTGAAACATTGTGTGAACATATAAAAGTCGACGCGTCGTATGGTAGGTTAAGATTTTCTTCAAGCCACTAGGAAGACAGAGAGCTAGGTTCTGGAGCACTTCTCCTCAGAACACACCGGCGGGGCGTTTCATACGCAGCCTTGTGGATCAGCAAGCGAATAAAAGGGCAGATGTGGTAATACGGGACTTTAATGACAGTCATTAGGAATCGGTCCGCTTGGACTGGGAAAGCAATCGCAGGATATGGCGTCCATTCGCTCGAGGATATGAACGAGGCTGGAGCTGAATGTCAGACAGGAGGTGGCGTTTGGAGAGGGGGGGGGGGTAGATAATCGCAGCCTTATCCGATGCCCCGTGTCGTGGGATTGGCTGGCGCGTGAGCATTGTAAAAGCACATCGCGATTATGTGCTGACCCCGTCTTGGCGCAACGCAAAACTTCTCTTTCCGCAGGCAACAGGCAGAATTGGGGAGGCTTTCAGCTGGGTTTGGAAAAATGGTGCGGCATCCAACATGTGTTTTTACTCATAAAAATATAGATCATATAAGCTGACAAACCTTGTCTTGGCGATGGATGGACTCGTTTCCGCTCTTGGACGCGGGTTAAACTTTCTTGCCACAAGACAAGCACCCTAGACGATGAATGCCTCGAAATTTAGGGACGACGCGCTGGACACAGTGATGGAACCTCATGAACCATCGCTTGAGGCGCAACTCCCTTGATAATCGATAGGCAGGATGGAGGACGAATAATCAGCAATAGTTTTGAAACCTACGGTCGCTCGGAGAACGTGTGAGGCTGATCCTCGGAAATAGATGTTGATGAGAACAGTGTGCTAACACGGCCGCTTGCAAGACGACGTTCGAGACTATCGGTGAGAGATTGCAGGAGAAGGAAGCATTCATCAGCTATTGAGCGTGTTGTACGTGTCGCGACAACAGATGAAAGAAAAGAGGGCTCGATGTGAATGAAGACTGAAAAGAAAGTTTGATGAGGTGACGAGGTTGGAGATGTTAGCGGAACGCTAGGACATATTCGTCTAAATCCATATTCCACCACGTGCTCGCAGTCCGTTGCACTTTCCAAAGGAGCCTTCAGGTTTAGAAGTTCAAAGAATATATACCCAAAAACGGTCTTGGCGGTCGAAGTGTACTTGCAGGGTGCTTCCGAAGCATATAGCTTAGCTATGTGGCCAAAATCCCAAGCCAACTTTCCTTAAAGAGGATGAAGTGATGGGATGTGAGAATGATCAAGGTCTCCTCATATCCCGTTCCTGAGATCAGCGCAGGGGCAACGAAAGAGCCAACGCAGAGATTTTCACTTCAAGCTGAATAATAGTTGCAAGTATTGGCAGGGGAGCTCGAAGATATATTTCGATACTGCCAGGCGGTGTCCGCAAGCGAGGTCACGTGTTTCTGCCAGCTCATCCGCATGCATGCCAGCTTCACCTGAAACCTAACCTCATACAACAACTCATCCTATCTCTATCCTGTTCAACTTCCGTTTGGTCAACGTTGCAGATCGTCAGCCTCACGAAGCTTCTGATTCACTGAAATGTCTTATCACGGGACATGCATTGATGCGTTTGATCACCCCATCGCTTGTCGGCGTGTGCCACGACACACTGTGGCTCCACCCGACGAAAAACAAACGCGGCCCGAAAAATTACTCAGAAGATGCGTGCATAAAGATGTACAACCTCCCCCCGACCGGGACTCGATTTTTTTTCACAAACCCCATTCTCATGACCACACGACGGCATGTCGATGAGAGGATACATCAACGGGTGGAAGGAGAAGAGACAGTCTTCGCATTCCGGCATACCCGCAGCTTCACGACCAGTCACTGCGTGGGAGGGCACGACTGATCGCGACCAGAGCCTCAAAAAAATTATCGAAGAGGCCGTGTTGGCCGCGTTTGAGAGCGATGTTTTCAAGACCGCGGTCGCGTCGCAGGTGGACCCAGCGTTTTCACGACAACAGGAGAAATTGAATCAATTGAAAGCGACAAATCTCAATCTGGAATCGACACTCCAATCACATTTCGATGAGGTGGTGAAACCTATTCAAGATCACCTGATTGGCCTGGATATTCCGCAGTATGGAGCGGAGCTGGAGGGATTATCGACTGGTCTGAGGAGCCTCGAAGGTCAACTGAATGATCTACACATCCCGGATCATTCGAAAGAGCTCAATGATCTTTGGTCGGGGCAGACCAGATTACTCAAATTGATAGAGACTCGATTCGATGGTTTGGAAAATCGCGTGGAGGAGTTCGACCGGAAACTGGAGCATCTCGACAAATCGACTGTGGATGCCGACCTGAGATCAGCCCTCCGATTCGGTGAGCTCTCCAATGAACTTCAAGATCGAAATACGACCTTGGGTGATAGAATTTGGGAAATCGAGAGAGACTTGGGTAAGAAGATAGACGCCCACCAGAGGAAGGTCACCGGTGCATGTGAAGAACTGGGGAAGAATGTTCGGACCATTGGCTCAACTTTGGAGACGATGCAGACCCAAATGGATCAGGACGACGTTCTCATAGCCGTGAACAAGGCAATTTCTCGCGTCGAACTCTCAGAAAAGGCACTCAGACGAGACATCATGGCCCTTCAGGAGAAGGTCTCCAGTATTGATACTTCGGCTATTCCTTTTCAATCGAGGAAGCTGGAAACGATTGAGAGAGCAGTGTCTGAAATCAAGAAGGAGATTGAAGTGCAAGGCAACTTGGCATCTCTGGACTCGAAATTGCTCTCCACAAACACTGCACGACTTGAAAATATCGTTTCTGGGGTGGGGAAGTTACAGACTTTGGCCGAATCCACGAATGGGGTATCTCGTGAAGTTTCGGAATCACTAGAATTGAACGTAACATCCGTCAAGGATGATATTGAAGCAGTTCGATTGCACATCACGGCACTTGATGGCGTGGTTGTATCTCATGCGGAGAAACTCGGGGAAGCAGTATCAAGCATGACACGGATGGAAGGCGCTTTGGTGGGTCTCGATACTGCGGCAATCGGCAAGCTGGGAAGTCTGGAGTCGAGCATGGGAAGAATTGAGGAAAGCTTGACCCCTCTTCATTCTCACACCACGAAATTGGATGATCTCGAATCGACCTTGAGAGGGGTAGACAGGGATCTGAAGCCCCACAAAAATGTTCTCAACGACCTGACATCGACAATTTCGGAGATGAAAACCAACATCAGCGCAGCACTCTCTTCACATGATGAATCCCTGAGCACGATACGACAGCAAGTTTCCAACACATCTTCCATAGACCAATTGACTTCCACCTTATCTGATCTCCAGTCCAGCATCGAAGAGAAATTGACTGCTTCTGTAAGAATCATCGAAAACGACACTTCTGAAATCTTGGAGGCATTGGAAAATTCAAAGACAATTGCCGCAAGCGATCATGAGTATGTCACCGAGACCCTCCGGTCAATCATCGATGCCAGCGACGATACGAAGCAAGAAATTACCGATCTGCAACACACAATCCTCACGACTGTTCAAGACCATGGAAGTGCGGCACCCAAGAAGGAAGATATTACTACCTTCCAGACAACTGTCCTTCAGGCTCTCCAAAGAAACGGTTCTAGGTTGGATGAAGTTGGTGAATTTAAGCCAATGGTTGAACTTTCGGCCAAATTGGATGAGCTCGCTACTTCGATACCGAGAAACCTGGAACCGGTCCTCCGCTCTACCTCAAGATCTGCGGTTGACGAGATCACCGGCCACCTAGAAGGACTAGACAGCAAGTTGCAGACAGGGCTTGAGTCTGTGACAGCAACTATCGATGCACGGGTTGAAAAATCCCATTCGCCGATCACTGAGATTCTTGAGCAAGTCCGAACCAGCAAAGCGTTCCTGGAGACTGAGAAGGCCGAGCTTCGCGAAGAGCTCCAAACAATCAGGACATCGGTCGAAGCAAGCAAGGCGACGCACGCGAAGGAGGCCACCTCTATTATTGCCCTGCTCCAAGATATACAGGACGCGTCCAAGGATCTGGAGATACTCCGGCAAGTTGAATTCTGGGGACAGAGATGCAATTCGAAGCAGGCAGCGGATCTATCAGCCGTTACCGAGCTACTCCAAGCCTCCCGGGAACGCGACGAGGCACTGCTCTTGTCAGTAGCTGATCTTGGGGAGAAAAATTCTGGTATAGTTGGGTACTTAGAATCAGGAGAAGTTAAATCCTCAAACCTCCTGAGAGATTTGGATGCCATCAAATCCATCTTGCAAAATGACGAGAAGATATCCTCTGTCCAGCAGATTGCGACTGACACGGTACGTGCTCTGGACGCGATTCAACTTGATCTTCATCAAATTAAGGAAGACCAAACGACTCGCGCCATCAAGCAACTCCTTCTTCAAAATGCATCTTCGATGGCGACGGCGTATGAAGGCATCGTCGCTATAGACACCAAGATCAAAACCAGCGAAGACTGCCTTCTCACTGCGGTCCAGGACGCCCGGACAGGGTTATCAAAAGACATACTCGATGCCGCCTCGAGCACAACAACCTCTGTCGCCGACGACATCGCTGATCTCAAAATCGATCTTGCGTCACGAATTTCGACCTCTAGCAACGTTTTGAGGGCGGAAATCAAAGGAATGGACCTGTCTCCAGCTACGATTGCTATTGAATCTCTAAGGGACGAGGTTCAGTCATCTTCCACTGAAATGCATGGCGACATCGTGTTTGCTACTGAAGACATAAAGTCACGCTTGGATTCCTCAATCGATTCACTGGCCAAGATTCTCAAAGATCATGGCATTGCAAACGAAGAGACTTCTCGGAAAACAGGCGCAGCCATTGAAAATCTGAAAGGGGAGGTTCAGTCCTGCTCCGATATTATGCAAGATTACACCAAACTTGTAGCTGAAAACGTCAAGAAAGATGTCAGAGATCGGATCGAAGCATTGGCCAAGGATGTCAAAGGCCTTGGCCACGAATATGGCAAGGCATCGCAACAACATGTTGCTGCACTGTCCCATCTCGAGGAGGTCTCGAAGACAAACACAGCTTCTCTCGCCGGTGGCCTTGGCAAAGTCCAGCAAGCTCTCAGCCCAGTTTCAGAAACGAGGGACGATGTCAGAGCGATCGTCGCTGGTGTCCTGGAACTTGACCAGATTGCCAAATCCAGCAAGGAAATCATTTCAACCATCCACGGCTTGGTTCGGACAACCAGCGAGAAGCTTGACACTACTTCAAGCGAGATGAAGACTGTCATTGACTCTTCTAACGCAGAGACTCTCAAAGTCGTAGAAAGCAACCACTCGATCCTTTCGGAGTTCCACAATGTCACCACTGGGGAGCTCTCTAGAATCCGAACGCACGTCAAGGATGTCGATATCTCACTCGCCAAGGCTGTCAGCGAGTCGGAGGCAACCAACGCATCCATCCTCTCGTCTTTGACGGGCACTACCACATATCTTCACCAACTTCAAGAGACATTGAAACGAGCCGATGGCGAGAGACAGGAGGCGATGAAAACTATCAAGATGGACTTCTCGGACGTTGGAAGACTGATTCTCCACGATACCGCTGATTTAAAGTCACAAGTTACACGTGACTTAGGTGCAATCAACATCGAGCTTGCCAGCGGCATTGACGGAATCAAGACCAAGGTCGATGAAGCCGCTGTACAAGCAAAGAGGGAACACGAGATCACTCTTGCAGCCCTCAAGTCGGAAAGCAAATTCTTGTCTGATTCAGTCGTTCGCGAGGCTCAGAACACCAGCGCTGCAATCGAGAATGCCAAGGAATCCATTGCATCCGAAGCGGGAAAGACCAGGACTTCATTGGGCTCTAATCTCACACTCGTTCAGCAATCAATTTCAAGTAGCATTGAAAGTATCTCGAACGATGTCGGTAAAGGGTTCACAGAGGCTGCAGCCGAGAGGAAAGACTCCAAGAAGGCCTTGGACGCCAACTTCGCCACCATGTCCGACTCCCTTCACCACTCAACCGAAACCACACAAGCCGCCGTCGAATCCTTACAATCCCGTCTCCTTTCCGACGCGCAGAAGATGAACGCCACGCTTCGCCTAAGCATCGATAGCATGAAATCCGACATCTCCGACCTCACCACCGACATCAACACCAGCAACTCCGGTATCCGCGACGACGTCCGCTCCCTAGACAGCAAAATCCTCAACCGCTTCAAAGGTGTCGAGACCTCACTAACCTCAACCTCAACCACTCTCTCCCACACAATCACCAACACCGAAACAACCCTCCAATCAAGCATCTCCAACATTTCCAACGGCATAGGCGCCATCGACGCCGCTGTCCGCGTAAATTCTGCCGCCATCGCCCGCGTCGACAAAGCGGTCCTCGAAACCGCATCTCAAGTAAAAGGCGTAATCCTAGACAACCACCACGAGCTAGAAATCCAACTCGATGAAGGGCTACACGAATCCGGTACTCGCATGAAAGGCGTATCAGAATTCGACATTCCGCGTCTAGAGCAGAAACTAGAGGCTATTGGGAAGCGGAATAGAGATGCGTTGGAGGTTATTGGTGCGAGGGTTGTGGGGACGGCGAAGAAGTTTGATGAGATGGTTACGCATCATGGGGCGCAGAAGGAGAAGTTGAATGGGAATGGAGTGGGGTTGGAGAGGAGTGTCAGTGAGTTGAGTACGAGTGGGAGGTTGAGGGTTAGTAGTAATGCTAGCTCGAGGGATAGTGGGTTTGCGAGGATGTCGGGGTTGTAGATTGGTTGGGAGGTGGAATGGTAGGTGCGAAATCATGGGATTGGCGTTTCTTGGGATTTAAAATCGCATGGATTGCAGCGACGCTTACACAGCAAACCGTAATGGCATATTTTCTTTTGTTGCTAATATCTATTCGTTAATGATTGAATCTTGTTCTTTGAATTGCAATTAAGTTGTGTTGAGTGCGGGGTAGATGAGGGGCAAGCTGCCACACCTCGAGGCGGTATTGGGCTGCGCTAATTGTCTCTCTCTTTGTACTTGGTCTTATTCGTTGCATGTCAAACACGGACTCGAGAAGAGTTTCGACGTGTCCAGTCAAGCCCCGAGAGGTGGCTCGAATTGGAGGTGCTTCGAGTAATGTGTGCCAACCCCTTTTTAAGCACTTCTCACGTTGAACTGCCTTGTTCGTGTTTCAAGCCTTTACAGCGACCATCGCTCCTTCCCCTGCTCGGAATGAATAGCTTCGGAGGCAAGGCCGATACCAGAAGCAATCCCTTTCCCCAAGGGAGATAAGAAGAACAGCGGGTCCATATTTGCAAAGTACTAGTGCCTAGTATAAGTTTGAAGTCTTGAAGTAAACAGAGCACAAGTGTTGTCAGTAATTTATCGAGGCTAGGAGGGGAGTTTCGGGTGAAGAAGGTTCGGGTGAGTCCTAGGATGGGGAACCTTAGTCTGAAGCCACGTCACAAGAGTTACCCAGCCGTTACCTACACACAAGATTACCTGTGTGGCTTTTGTTGCTACGCCGTCTTCGGCCCTTGGGTCAGGGGAGGGAGGGAGGCTGGGGTAGGTGGATCGTGGAGGCCTCATCAAATTTCGAAGTGAAGTGTGGCGGGGCCAATTAAAGCCGAAAGGCCTCCAGTCCAGTTCATTTAATCCGGGATTAGGTATGGCCCGAAGGCGAGCAGCGCAATGTGATGGCTTTGAGTTGCCTCGGACTTTGGGTGTGTCAATATCTCATTGAAATCAAAGGGCGAGGGACATTGCAGAATTCGTCACGTAAGTGGTGTGAACCTCTCGAATCTTCATGTGTGAGCGGGGTAGACGAGGGGAAATTTTGAGCGACCACAGCCCTGGAGCGTTAGCGATACAGTCCCTGAAAATTAGTAGACATTCACTAAATTACAGTGACCAAAGCTGAAATGAAAAGGCAGACGGACGAAGTTGCACACCGACGAGGTCTAGCAGACGTCACTTCTGTGGGCTTGTGTCTCCTTTCATTTGGAATCGAATTGGAGATTTTAAAGGTGATGAGTGGTAGGTCGATGTTCCAGGCTTCTAATTGCCATGCTCCTTTTCCAGTGCATGATCGCAAACTCGTTTAGGCCTTCAAGACCCAGAGCTACAAGGCTCGCTAGCAGCCATCATCAGTGGTAACTTCAATTTCCTGCATTTCCCCGAACATTAAATCGAAGACAATGGAGACTTCTTTGCTGATATTAAATGCTTTTCTATTCTCATTCATCTCCTGTACAAGCAGTCATTTTCATTCTGTGACTTATTTTGAAGTATTCAACAAGACTTTCGCTAGATTTTACTGAGGCTTGCTAAGGTTGGGCCCCTTTTGAATGAGCACGCTCGGCCAGACTCAGCATGCTCGATGCTCCCCACCTCTAAGCCTGCCTTGTAACGCCCATATTTTCTTTAAGGTTTCGAGAAGGCCGAAGTTGGGGTTCTTTGATCCCTATATGGTATTCTCGAAGTTCTTGATGGCAGTGCCGCAAATTTGATACGATGTCTGCTGGCGAAATAGCGATCTTCGACTAGGGAGGGCCGAGTTCTTGTCTACTTTTGCTTGATGCCCCCTTCACAAGCCCAAGTTAGGTGGAATCTGGCCTCTCTATCTTCGCCTTTACATCTCATGCTTCTCCCTTGGGTTTCCTTTTTCTCTGCGTCTGTGGCCCATTCAAACAGCATCTTCCTTACGCAACGCCAACTCTCTCCACCCAACCATACTTCATCCTCTGACTCGTTTAGACACAGTAATCGTCTCATATCGCGAAGCAATAGCCATTACTCAAGTTGTCTTCTTCGTCCCCTCACTACTTGACGGCATCTTCTTAGCTCTCCACCACGGCTTCTCCAAAAGCTCCGGATGGTCCTCCTCTTCACATTCTTCCTCCTCCGTCTAATCGGCCCAATCCTCTTGATCATCGGTATCGAGCATACCTCAAAATCATTCATCACTGGTTCTCTTGTCTGTATCTCAATCGGTATCTCGCCATTGACCCTCATCTGTCTCGGTCTTTTAGCGAGAGTGTAAGTTCTCACCTCCCTCTCGGATGGTAATGAAGCCTTAACAGAAATCTTAGAAACCAAGCAGCACAAATGCCCATCCCACGTTCAATCTTCCAAATCCTCAGCACCATCTTCCTCGCAGGACTCTGCCTGGGAGTGTACGGTGGAACACAACTCGCAGATACGACCAACGCAGCGAATTTTACGCACTATAACACCTACTCCAAAATCTCCATCAGCATCTTCACCAGTATCTTCGTCATTATCCTTTTCCATGTTCCTCTTCCTCGCTACGAAACTCTTTTACATTCCTTCTGGAGAACGAAGACTATTACTCGCTGTTGGATTGTCCTAACTGTTCTTGGTTATCCACTTCACGTACGCATTGCTCATTGATTTCGCCCGAGATAAGAGGTTCAACTCTTTCTTCGGGAACGCGACGTTTTATCTTTGCATGGGTGTTCTGACCGAGTTTGTTGTTGTGGTGGTTGTCTGTGAATTGATAAGCTTCACGTTGAAAAAATTGCCGAAGGGAGAGGAGAATGACTGCGAGGCGATGGAGATGCGAGGACATATCCCTGTGAATTCCACGGATTCGAGCTCGACAAATGTGGCTTTGAAAGGGGGGGGGGACGAAAGAGGGTTGAGAAGCCGAAGAGGAAGTTTAAGGGTCCCGTGTCTTGGTTGTACTTCCAGGCGCATGATGCTTATGCTGCGCGCAAGGAGACCAAACGTTGAGAAGAGAGATATGATGGATACATTCAAAGGAGCAGGTAGTCTTGGAGGTTCAACTTGTTTATGTATTCTGTTATCTGAATAGCATTTTCATTTGTTCATCATAGCTGGGGACATCACGACCTCATTATATCGATGCCATTTTGGCATGTCACATCCTTGGTCCGTTGCCGTCGTGCCATTTTTGCAATCGCTATTGCGATCCATCCCTCGCGTGCTGTTGTATCTATCTTGCGCTCCCCGCTCCTTGAGTGGTTGACCACATTCATGATACTCTCTCCTTAAACGACTCTGCGCCTGCAAACGTGTTCCATCCGTGGTTCTCTGTGGCAGAGGTCGAGGTTGGCAGCATTGGTTTCACCCATGTGCTGCAACGCCTGCCACAGTCGTCATAGCAGATCTTCTTGTGTCAGACACACTTGTGCTCGTTCTCATGCCAGACAAGGTCCTATTAGAGAGACCCAATAGATCGAAGCGTATTCTCAGTCATGGTTCGACATTCCTTGCTTCAGTGCCAATTCCCACGGCCATAAACATCCCAATGCTTAGTGGAGTAGTATCTACCAGCCCAGCCTTTCAAGTTCACAGGAATCTCTTTCTCATCACTCCGAGCATATTCAACTTGTTCTGGCGTAAGATCACCATCACGCTCCAGCCGCTGAATGGATTCCTCGGCTCTCGGCACGGGAAGATACCAATCTGACATGTATTTCACGGAAATGTTGTGCTTCAACTCGTTCATTTGCTCCACAAACTTGGATGACCCAAACTCATCGAAAGGAGGACTTGGAATAGTGAGGTTCCTGGGAAATAGATAGTCTCTTATAGCCTCAACACTCGGCCAGCCAGACTTTCGGTACAGATCCCGTACCCAGCCTTCCCATCTCGGTGGACAGAGTTCGGGTGTATAAGTCTTCTCGGTATATACGCCCCCTAGCACAAATCCTTCATCGAGTGCCGCAGTCTTCACAATGAAGTCCTCCAACCCAACAGGAATCGTCCTCGCATACTGAATCTCCGGTCCATGAAAGCCCGTCTTGATCTTGTACTCTCTCGGAGTCGAGTCCCGGGTATCATACTGGTCAAAAAAGTAATCGCGATTGCCGTCTCCCTGCGTAGAAATGACATGGAACCGATTACTCGAGGTATCCAACACGATAGCATCGCCAGTACCCCACATTCCACCCCTCACAATTGAAATTGGGATCACGGACTTCGGAAATAGGTCGTCGAAATACATCATTGCCTCTTCAAACGTATCGGTCGTAGATTTCGCATTGTAGATGATCCAATGTCCCAAGGGGTCTCTGGACAAGTATATATCCTCTTCTTTCCGGTAGTCAACAAACCGGCTGTCGCGATAGAGAATATCTCGTTCGCCCATCCATCCACCCTCGGCATTGCGGTTGACATAAGGCATTTGCTGCATCGTCTCGATTACCAGTTCCGAAAGACCCATCTGCCGTGCAAGTGTAACATTTATAGCCTTGTCTCCGACGTGTGGTGGGTACTCGATCGAGTCTGGTCCTAGGTATTTCATGTCCCGCAAAAGCTCATACCACTTCGTCACCAAGCCCACAGTTTCTACGACATTGTACGGAGGTGTAATCGGTAGAGGAGGTTCGTAGAAAAAGAGACGATATGTGATCAGGGCCTGGATGAGGAGGACGCCTGCGACCAGGGAGTAGAGGGCTCGTCGTGGGAGGCAAGTGACTCGTGAGGTCCACGTCGTTGGCGCAGGAAGGAGAGGCGCATCTTGTTCCAGGTCTGAATTGCCTAGAATCTTTGCGATTGATATCTTCGCCATGATCACCTCAACGAGAGAAAGGGATGGGGGAGGGAAAGTTGCGATTTAATCCGAAGCTGAAATTCAAGGCAGGCTAGCACCGCTAAAAATAGGCTCGATTTCTTCAACCTTAAAATAGCCTCAACACGAGGTCGAACTCTTTTTTGTTCAAGCATTGTCATACAAAATAATTTACTGGAGCCTCTTACAAGTCCTGGATCATTGGCTGGAAGGGAAGTCCTCGTATTTGGTGCTGGTGGTCATCGCTGCAGAGTTGCAGACAGGTGTTGTGGCACAGCTAACAGTGATTTCTCCGTTCTGGCGAGCTTTCTAGGCATTCTAGGCAGGCATTCAGGGGCTTAAATTTAACATCAACCCTTCTGTCTTTATATAAACAGGTTAAACACAGTCACTTCCCTGATTTTCAAGAACCTTCTTCCCAAGTCCTCAGGTCTTGCGCATATTTGTTGTTTTAATAAGCAGCTTGTGCTTCCCGTTCGGATTCAGCGCAACTGTTGAGCCCAGTGCCGAAGTAGGTTCCATCATCGCTGGGTCCAATTCTTCTAGCAGCAAGATCCCAGGTTTCCACCCGAATATTCAACTCTCATTCACAATGGACGAGTTCTCTCAGCAGACGTCGCAACTCAACATTTCCGACACAAACATGTCGGACACAGACATGTGCGACATACCACAAAATTCCCAAACTCCCTTCGACCCTCACGAGATCGCTTCCATCCTCTCAGAATACTACCAATTGATGGCTCGTATGCGATACTTCTCTCCTGACGGTATCAAGTACCCGCCTCACGATCCTCCCATCGACGTTGAACTAGCGAAGTCACTGGATCTCGAGCCACAAGTTATCGAACTGCTACAGGTTCTTCCTTATGTTGAGGGCCTGAACAACGAAGACGAATTCATCGCCGGTGGAAGCTTCGCCGATTTCAGACGGAAGAGGGTGCTTGAGCAATCGCGAGATCCAGACTATGTGTGCCCGACGGGAGACTATGAGGAGGAGAATGGGAAGTACGTGATGCCATGGATGTTGGTGTTGAATGAATGTGGAAATCATGGAAGCATCATGTATTTCAATACAAGAAACAGTGAGTGAATCCCATATAGACTTGTCTGCAGTCCTCTCTTCTGAAAATTCATTGTTCCACTCAGCACAGAACAATAAGTATTAACATGAAGACAGGCCACATCACAATGGTTTGGCAAGGGGGCGCCGGTGGAGGATGTGCGGACCCCTACTTCCGGGGAAAGACTAACACCGGTGAAGAAGAGTCACACGAAATCAACCATAATCGCATCGAAGGCTTTCCCAGTCGGCCTGCTAAAGACCTCTTCGCCGACTTCACCAATCGTCTCATGACACTTGAATGGATCCCATTCAACACCTACGGTCCTCGAATATTTGACGAGCAGTCTAAAGACGAGTACCCGGATCTCAAATTGCTGTTTCAGACGTATGGCTGGCCTGGTGAGTTGGATAGTGAGGGCTTTGATGCCGCGAGTAGGAGGTGGAAGGAGTTTAATCGGGTGAGGAGTGATGCGCAGGATTTGTTGAAAAAGGCTGGTCAGTATGACAGCGAGGCCAAGAGACTCAGAAAAGAGCTTGAAAAGACTCTCGGGAAGAAGAGAAATGGTGTGTGGGATGAAGATGTCGCGAGGACGCCGGAGGGTGTTGCGAAGATGGAAGAACGAATCCGAGTCTGGCAACAAAATCTGGAATGGCAGGAGAAACTCAGAGACGAAGCAAGAGAGGAAGCAGAAGGCGTTCACGATTGGGATTCGGCACTCGAAAAGGCCTGGAAGAAGAACATCAGCGGCAATATCGCATATCATCAGAGAAATCTGGACTGGCTTCGAGGCGATGGGGCGAAGTATGCTACCGAGGAGAAGATTCGGGAGCTGGAGGTTGGAATTCTGGAATTAGAGGAGAGGTTTCAGGATGTCGACGCTCTTCCAAAGACTGCATTTGATGCCATAAAGCCCCAGCCAGATCGACGATGGCTGTCCTGTCGGTAATCTCACGCTGGTGCGCCAATACATTCCGCGGAAGAGATCTCGAACAACAACATGTCTCAAATCCAGTCGCGCTCACAATGTCCCATCATTGGTCGATCTCATGAATGCAAGATCTTTTAGGTAAGCTTAATCAAGTTTCAGTAAAACTTCCAACGTTTTCAAACCCCAACATTCTCACTAAACAAACTCACCAAGAACCAACATTCAAAAGTCCCAATGCATCAGCTTAACACACTCATCCTTTCGGCATGGTTGGCCGCATTTGCCAACGCTGAAAACATCTGTCGCAGCATTCATATCACACCAGACAGCGGAGACCAACCATAGACTATCGTCCTCGCCTTTGGTAGTTCAATTTCTACAATCAAGGAGCCTTTACCCAAAGCTCCATATTTATATTCAGCTCGTCTATCGCACCACCAAAACTGATCCTATCTTCCACCCACAACGCGCCTCCAACCTCAACATCCGCAATCGCTCAAACTAGCTGCATTCACCAGACCGACCCTACAACCCCAGCGCACAGTTCAACACCAGCCAATTCAAATATACCCAGATTTACATCGGATGCAGCTACACGGAAAACCACCCGAATCCTGGGAACGTATTTCCGGCACCAATGATTCTAACACACAGAGCGCTTGCACAGCTTTGACAAATTGAATGCAATGGTTTTTAAATCATGCGTATCTCACTGTGGATCTGCATCTGGTGCGACAAGAGGCTGGGATAGTTTGGGAATGTGTTGCCTTCTAGGACGGGATTAGGAATGGAAACTATTTCATTGTTAAGAATTCGAGTATCTTGATTGCGTATAAGTATGATGTTGAGGGTCTGAAATGTCACAGCGTTCGTTGAACTTCGTTCAATCGGGCTTGGGTTTTTTTTTTGTCCGAATTTATGGTGCATATTGGGACTTCGGAGCTGAATTGGAGGACTTAGTGAGAATTTGCAACTGTTCAATTAGAATCAAAATATCTGGTATTATTCTATGCCAACCAGCTATCAAGTACACATCATTGTCTCCCTATTCCTCTAATAGGCATTCTCATCTTTTCTCACTTCGGAGAAATAGTCAATCCCTCAGTGATAATATAATCCCCATCACTATCCTCATCAACGTCCACGTCCATCGTATCATCCACCTTAGCCATTGCCTTCGCTTTCGCCTTATTAAACGCCTCCAATTGGGCCTGCGCCGCCTTAAGCTTAGACGCAGCCGTCTCCTCCTTTTTCTTCGGAGGAGGACTAAGCACACCCGCCAAAGATGAAAACGCACCAGTAAAAGAGGACAATGCCTTCGGAGGACTAAGCATCCCAGCAATACTTTTGCCTGTATTGATAACGCCCTGCATCGTATCTGAGAGTTGTTGTTCGATGTCCATCTGATCATTATCATGCTCATTGCCCGAACTCGTATTTGTCTTCGGTGAGAAGACTGGTTTTGGGGGTGTAGTTGGCGGGACGAAATTCGTGTTTGGCTTTGCAGGTATAATTGGTTTTGGTGGTGGAGACAATGTGGTGTTTAGTTTTGCTGGCACAATGGGCTTCGGTGGCCCAGTTGATATCGTATTTTGCTTTGGTGGCATAACTGCTTTTGTTGGCGAAGTTTGGGATGGCGGGGCCATGAATTGAGATAATGTCATGTTCCCTTTTGAATATATTGGGCTTCCGCTGTCGCTGCTGAGTGGCGGCGATGGTACCTTTGGTTGGGGGACGATGAGGACGCCGTCTGCTATTTGCCTATTTCTTTTCTTAATCAACCAGGATCGAGAATACTCTGTTCGGTCAGCTTCATCGATAGGCCATAGCATTCTTGCGATGCCTTTTGGACCAAGTCTAGATGAATAGTCAGTAATAATCATAACAATAACCTCGCTCCCTGCACGTAAGGGAGAGGTCAGGAGATATAACTCACGTCAATTGCCTTAGGTCGCGGTCGTAGATGAACTTCTCACCTTCTGCGAGCGTGTTGATGACGTCTGCTATCTCATCTCTGGTAATCCGTCCATCAGGTGGAAGACCACGGTTGACATAACACCTCAAAGTCTCGAAATCGATATCTCTGAATTCTCCAAAGACCATATACATGCTTGTCCTGAAGTCCTTTCGGTTAATCTCAGTGCGAAAATTTTGTAACATCAGTTTATTAGGGTTCGGTCTCCTTGAAATCCGGAACGGAGTCGGTGGTCCCCATCCCGTTGATATTTTAGTGATCATCCCGGTTCCAGGGAAAGGTTCGTATTGAAAGAGTTCCTTCTTCGTGTTACAGCAATGGAGGAAGTTACGAAATGTTTCAGCAGAGAAGTTTAGGCCACCGCGGTCGAGGATGTAGCGGTACAGAGTCGGTTCTGGGATATCAAAGTCCATTGAGTCAAATGCGAGTTTCAACGGGTCTCGATTATCAAGACAATATTTCTTAATTTCTTCGTAGCGCGGACAGACGCATGGATATGTTTCTGGTGGATCGATTGTTGGCATAGTGGCTGCTTGGCTGGGGAAAACGGTGGCATTTACTAGAGCGCTCAACTCCCCCATCGAATCCAAAATCTGGGTGGCTTTCGCTAGCCGTGTATTCTCTCTTGTAACAGCTTCTCTACCTTTGTCATCCAAGGAAGCCATTATTGGACCAGGCACATACATGCTTTGTAACATGCCTGCCAGTTGCGCTAGTTGTGTGAGATTACGAGGATCTGGGTCTTTGATTTCAAATTGAGTTCCGACGGTGAGAGGAGCCATCACAGTCCCGGCTGCCCCAAAACTCTTAATCATGTGGTCCCATTTCTCCTTCTTGAATAGATCTTTGAACCAAAATGTAGGGACTGGCCAGTATTCGATGTTATAATATGGATCGGGCATAGATGGTGGGCGGTCGTTAACGTAGCTAATATTTGTGAAAGTGCTTCGCGAATATTGCTCGTTACATTCTGTGAAGAAGCTCGATTTCATGACGCCCATGTTAGGAATACCTGGACCTCCGCCGTTGTAGCTACTCGAACTGATATCTAGTGGCTGACCTCCCCACATCTAGAAATTGTCAGCTACTGTGAAGTTTAGTGCAATTATTGAAGGAGTTTATACCTTATCTTCCAATGACCATCCCAGTTCTGGCAAGATTTCTCCTTCGAAATATGGCTCTCCCTGGATTTTGAACATGATGTCTTCATCATAATGATGCCTCCACACGGCGTGCTGCATCTGATTAGCTTTTATCCCTAGCGAGGTTGGAACAATACTTACAGCAGTTTCATGCACAAGAGTAGCCGCAATCCGAAACTGTTGATAAAGTCTATCAAAAGAGACATGTTAGCAATTCGCCCAACAAGATTCATTCGAGATTACTCACCTCTCATCTTCATTCAAACCTCCCGTCACCAACGGTTGCAACATCTCAATAGCAAGACCCACACTGATATGTCCCGCTACTACCTCCCTCGAATAAGTACTTCCGGTAATACCGAAAGTCCCCGTGTCGCTAGTAGCAGCCCCAGTTTCACTTAGGCAGTACCCGCTCCAGAGATAGAAATGAATTTTATCAGCCGCGTTACGGAGCTTGGATTGAAGTAGTTGAATATTGAGAACGTTCATGTATTCGCTTTCTGAACGCCTGTGAAATGAGTACAAAACCTTATTCATATCTTCAAGGCCCTTACGACTATCGGCGATCTCTAAGAATTCGCCGTAGAAGAGCGCATCCCACCTATTCCGCATTAGATCCCATTACAAAACATTCGGTAGGGGATAACCAGGGAACACTTACCAAGGAAAATGCTTCGCACTAGTAATGAGCAACGAAGCAAGTTGAACACAAGGTTCCAAAACCTGCCAAATAGCATCATTCTCAGCCTACGATCCAAAAATTAGCATCATCCCGAATCCAAAGAGGCAGAAACACTCACCAACCAATACCCTACAGCCTCACCCCTTATCGGAATCGGCCCCCTATGCCTCGGAATATCCTTCCGCTTCTCCCAATTCCCTCTCGCATACAACGGGTGTACTGGATTATCCAACCTCCCTCCATACCCATCCGCCGCCGTCCCATGCACGAAATTCGTCCATCCATCACTCGCATCATACGGATCCTGACCATTAACCCCAGCCAAAACCCCCAAACTCTCCAACTCCCCCGCACTAAACCCATAAAACCTCCTCTTCTGATAATTATGCACCCTCCTCTTCCCCAGGTTCTTCAGTCCAGGAGTTAAAGGTGTAAGCCCGGATTTTTTGGTCCCGTAGAGGGGGGAGTGGGTGATGTCTGCGTTAGTGTAGGTTGGGTGGGAGTATCTTTTTGCGAGAGAGGTGAGGGGGAGGAGTTTGCGGGTTCGTTCCACTGGATTATGTTAGTGTGGGATGATGAGGGAGAGAAGGGAGGGCAGAAGAGGGCAAGGAAATGGAGGAAGGGCACCTTTTGGGCGGAGCTGCCATGTTTTGTCTGCGTAATTTTGGGGGTTGGCCATCTTGATGGTTGTTAAGTTGTGTCTAAGTACCGAGATGTGGAATGACAGTCAGTGTTGGTGTTGATTGAGTGCAATGGCTTGGCAAGTCTTGGGGATTGGGAGTTTGACCAGAAGGTCAAAGAACGTAGTGGGAGACAAAAGCGACAATTGAGCGAGTTACCGCATTCGGAAACCCGAATGAAGAATGAGAACAATAAACGCATGCAGGCGTTGGCTTTTAACAAATGAAATGCGCACCGTTTGATATTGCCGTTGCTTATCACAATTCTTGAGTCGCGTTGATGACACCAAGGGCACCGTTGTCAGTACGAGGCAGATACACACCCCGCGAATTCTTTTGTGGCCTAGCAGCAATCCTAGCTACCCGTCTATGATACACGCCAACCCAAGTATGCTCCCCAATTACTCCAATTTTCCCACAACGATATTGAGAATCTCCTCCAAGTTTTTGCTGGCATTCTTGGGGTCCTTCGAAACATGTTGCCAGACTTCACCATGCCTTGGCTCGCTTAGCGTCAACTTTGCGACGACATCTGCTCGTTTCTCCTTCAATATGATATTAGCATTGATTTGAGCGGCGACGTATGAATTACTTACTTCAGTGCCGTGCTGCAACAAGAACTTGTAATACCATGCCCACGTGTCGCCAAGATCGCTATCAAGAAGGATTGCCTTCTCGAACCAATTCTGTGCCTTCTCCAACCGTCGCTCGCCCCAGAATATACGCGCAATTGTGACGAATAGGATTGGGTCGTTGTCGACTTTCTTGATAGCTTCCAATGCTCTAGGTTTTCGTTGGGTTCGTGCTTCGAGGTGCCAAATCGACTCGGTGTACAGAAGACCACTGTTTGGTACCTGTTGTAATGCCTGAGCCATGAGATTCTTCGCTTGGCTGATGTTGTTTCCACGTCGTTCCAGTCTTACGGACTCGGTCCAGAGCTCTGGTGACTTTGGAACAGCCAACCGAGCACGATCAAGAATACCACGAGCCTTGACGATGTTGCCAGCTTTCTCCTCAAGTCGTGAGTAGAGAAGCCAGAGCGGAACTGATTTTGTGCATGCTTTGGTACCAGTGCCATAGGCTTCGCGAGCTTGAGGTAATTTTCCTTCGCCTTCGTAGATTTGACCCTTCATCATCCACAACTTAGCAGCACCAGGAAACAGTTGCAAGGCCTGATTGACCAAGTCAAGGGCTGCATCAGGATTTCCAAGTTGTCGCTCGAACGCCACACTCTTCATCCATACTCGATCAGTTGGTGCTTCTTGTCGTGCTGTCTTCAGAAGTTCTCGAGCTTGGTCTGGTTGTTGGTTTTCAGCTTCCAACTTGACAGCCGCAAGCCAAATGTCTTCGTTGTTGGGGTTTTGGTTGAAGGCACGGCCCAAGACCCGTCTGGCGTTGTCAATCTCTCCAGCCTGCCACTTCTCCTTTGCCAACATCATCCAGAGAACCTCGCTCTGCGGGCATGCTTCGACAGCCTTCTCAAGTAGCTGCCAAAGAGCCTCTTTCGTGCCGTGATTCTTCTCCAAGTCCGCGGCAGCTAGCCATAACTTTCTGCTGTTAACGAAAACTCGTAAAGCGTAAGCATAGATGGCGCGTGCAGTCTCGTACTTTCCACGGCCAATACTAGAGCGAGCATCTTCCATCCATATGTCCTTTCGATCATCATCTTCGTCAAGACCCCATCCCAGAGTTTCTCTGATAATGTTTCCGCATGTCAAAATGGCGTCTTCCTCCTCACACTTCTCTGCTTCAGTGATCCATTCTTCTCGCTTCAACATTGCAGATTCCTTAGCAAGTGCCTGGACAGCACGCTTCATGACATTGACCTTCGCTGCATTACCCATTTGTTCTTGAAGACGAGCAGCAGCAATCCAGATCTCATGGGACGTAGGAATGGCCTTTCGAGCCTTGTTGAGGACCTTCTGCGCATTTTCTGAGCTCTCCAATCGTGCTAGAGCAAGCCAGAGCTCAACTGACAAAGGGATGATTTCTGTAGCTTTGGCGAGCAGGAGCTTAGCATCAGAAGGATCTTCTTCCAAATTTACAGCTTCCTTCCAAAGCATGACCGATTGTGGAATGTGATCCAGAGCTTGTCGGATGACTCGCTTTTTGCGCATTGGATCGACTTCTAATTTCATAGCCTCAGTCCAGAGCCGTACAGACGAATTGTTGGCCTTGATGGCAGCGGCAGCGATGATCTTGGCATTTCGGTTGTCATTCAATCTGATGTTCTCCAACCATGCATCCTCACTCTTCGGACAGAATTCACAGCCTCTTGCGATGAGATTGCGAGCCGCTACAGTTTTCCCGGCCAACTCCTCGAGTCTAGCAGCAGCAATCCAGCCAGGAGCATGCTTGGGATTCGTCTTGATAACGGACTCCAGTAGGACTCGCGCTCTGTTGATATCACCAACTTGTGCTTCTCCCTCATTGATTTGTGACTTCGCAAGACTGGTGAGATAGCCCTTAGGATCGATATTCGTAGCACTTCCAGCGACTGAATCAGTACCCGTAGATGCCTGGTCCAGCCTGACCTTCAGAACTTTGTCTCGAGCTGCTCCAATATCCGCGAAATTTGTCATGGTACCATCTGCTCCATCTCCTCCTGCCGGCGCATCGTCTGCGACTGTCGTTCCAAGCTCCGAGGAATCTCGTGCACCAGCGATAACACTGTCGGGTACAGCATAGAATCTTTGTCGCAAAGCTTGCTTGCTCCTTCGATTCTTGCCTGTCAAATCTCCAACTTCTGGCAGATTTGCCCAATCTTCATCGCTGACGGTACTAAGTGCTCTCTTCAGATCTGCGAATTGTTGCTGGATCTTGGGGTTATTTCGTTCGTATTCCTCTCGTTCGGCCTGTTCTCGTGCTTCCCTGTAGGTAGAAACGTCGGTAATCTGCTCATCTATTTGCTTATATGATAAACAATCTGTCTTGAGGGTTGGATTAGGGCATGAACGAAATGGGAGGACCAACCTTCTGGCTTTCCGCCGCCTGTCCATCTTCTCGTCTACCTCTTGATAGATGCGATCTGCTTCGTCGTCATCTTTGTCGTACGCGCCGCCCGCAAACAAGCCGACCTCGTTCTCGGGATCTTGAAATCGCTCATCGTCGTCGTCTTCCTCCTTCTTCTCAGGCGCCCCGTATGCTGTGGGTGCTGCGGCTCCAAGTTGTGCGGCGCGCTTTGCGAGAGCCTCTTTGATCTGGTCTTCGCTGGGGCCTTCTCTGGCAGGACCAAGATCTGAACGTGTTGTGAACCCAGTGGCACCACGACCGAGACCTGCGACATAGTTCTCGGGTGCAGGCTGGTTGAGGAAGTCTCTTCGTCCAGACATGGTTGCTGTGAACTTGGAAGGTCGTGGTGGGGAAGGCTTCTGGAGGTCAACACCAGAATAAAAAGTGGAGGCCGGGCAAGCTGAGTCACGTGTGCCAAGCCTTTGCCGCTTTTGGGAAAATATATCCGCAGCGATTTTCCGCACTTGATGCATGTGTCCCTCTTTCCAGCTCGTATGACCTACACCGCACAAAATTAGGAATGCTTTTCTTGACTCTCGGCAGTGACTGCCGCCCAAGACCAGAGGGTCCATTGCTACCCCCACGTACTTAGGTGCGCAGCATGTGTTCTCGGAAGAGGAGACAAGTGGTTGAGTCCCTGGCTATTGAGTCTCAGCTGAATCCTGCGTGGACCGGGCCCTGTGGCCCGAGTAAGGCTTGACTAGGGAATTGCACTTTCGAATCGACGTGTTGTGTATCGTGGCGCAACAAGGAGTCAGCATGCATTGGTTCTAAGTGGTTCGCTTGACCAAGTCAGGTCAAGGTCCAGCCTTGCTTTCAAATGTTTGAAATACTCCATACTCCCCTTCCCGTTCTGCCAAATCCCACTCTCTTGGTTGAAGGTTCATGTATTATTCTTGAATTATTGTTGCTTCTACTTGCCAATCAGATCTAGATCCCGCGGAAACCTGCCATGGAGGTTGATCACTACGACGCGTTCTCCGTCTCAAGCACCGAGAAAGGGAAGACGACATCCTCCGAGTGTACATTTTCGAAGACAGCACGTTAGGTTTGACCATGGAAATGATTGAACAAAAACACGGTTTCACAGCCTCGTGAGTGAAGTCAACTCATATTTGACTTTGTATACGAGTTGGTTGGCAGGCTACTCACGTTAGTGCGCGGAAATGGAAGTTGAAGTTCATGGAGTGGAGCTTCGAAAAGAATCTCACTGAGAAGGAGATGAGAATAATCGTTGCTAAGGCAGAAAAACGTCTTCGAGAGAATGGCAAAGGCACTGCGTTCTTCTATCAAGGCAGAATGGCGCCCCCTACCAAGATTGCAAAGTGTATGGAAACGCAGTTTCCAAATGACTTATCGCCAATGCCTCCTATTGCCGGCAATTTTAGTACCCATCAATCCCCGGATTTCCTCTGACATTTTGTCAAAGCAACACCAGCAGCTATTGCATATTTTACTCCACATTCTCCAGACGACAACGAAGATATCTCCATGGATATTTTGGAGCACTCAGCCGGGGGAGATGAAGACATATCCACGGACGGTTTAGACCACTTCATCAGAGAGCGACTTGATTCCAACAATAATTTGGTCATGTCAAGACATGCATCAGAAGCGGGCCATGCCTCCGGCCATCGGGGGCAAGATACACAAGGCGAACCATTCCTAGTTGCAACTGCGACCTTTGTAGGACCCCCGCGTCGGCCATTTGGAGCTCTTGGTCAAATCTTCAATCGCTATGAAAGTAAGTTGTATCATTACCTGTCTCGTTCCCCTGTCTTGGCTAACAGTTGTTCTAGGCATAAACTTAATCCCATCTGTGGAAGATCTGCTAGCCGTGCTTACTTTCCAGTCTATGGAGATCGCCGATCGTGAAGCTGCATATCAGTATTGCTGTCTTGAAGTCGAGCGTGAAGAGACAAGGTGGCGCTTCTAACCTGTCTTCACCTGCGGGCTGCTTCTCACGTCCAACCTCGAAAAGTACTGTTCGGAGCTTCGTGTTACACTACTGGCCGAACTAGAACTAGGCATGGAGAAATCTGGGCCAGTGGCCCTATTCGAACATTTGAGTGAAGCATTGACTTTGAACAAGGACTATCGACGCGCCGCTGCCTTTGCTAGAATATATTGTCAGCACGTAGATTTTGTTCCTCTTGAAGTCTACTGCGAATTTGCTATCGGTCGGTGGCTCTACCACAGAGACCTGTTTGAGGAAGCGATACTATTTCTATAGTCCACTCTTTCGTCGTGTCTTGACAAGCTAGATAGTCCGGTACTTTTGGACGATATGGCATACGATACTGTGGAAATGCTGCAAGAATCGATCGAGGAGTCCGACTCACAAGAGCGATGGTGGAATGGTATACAGCCAACTTCCACTCAACAGTCATTTCCAGAAAGCATCTCGATTCACGACAAAATAGTGAAGGTCGTCAAGCTTGGGGAACTCTACTCGAGAAATCAAGCTTTCGACACAGCGCAATGCATATTCAATTTCATACAAAACTGGGTTCTACAATCACTCCCGAATATGATGAACTCTACAGAAAAAGCCGGCATTCTCGTCACTATAGCAGACTATTCTCGACGCAATATGTGCTTCGACAATATAGCAACACCCTCATCAAGGCAGTGGAGCCTCTTATTCTAGAAGAGCCATCAACGAGGTGCAAACATTGTATCAATCAAATCCACCAATTTCTTCACTGCATATCGAGAGCCATTGGGCAGGAGGAATCTGTCACTGATGCTCAAAAGTCAAGTACTTTCGATGTGATCATCAAGCAATTGATGCCCTGCGTGCTGGATGATAGTGGAGGTCAGGGGTTGGTGCAGCATCTACCTGTCTGCAAGGATTCATCATACCGTAGGGGCGTCAAATTTCGAGAAGATGTGATCAAACGTACGGTCAGGGGATTGCTGGGACTGGAGCTGATGACATCGGAGGGCTCATTTTTCTTGAAGACGGCACGAAGGGGTTGTCGTTTGAGTTGGAGTAGGCATATGGGAGTTCTAATTAGGCAGGCCATTCGAATTCACCACAATACCTCGGCCTTGACTAGAAGAGGGTAAAACTTATCTTACCTGGACCGTCTGACATGTTTCCTTGGCAGATTCCATCCTCTTTGACGATCGAAGGAGAATAGTCACGTGTGTCGTGCCTTCGGAAAAATAAACTCGCGATCGTGCACTTTCTTCACTGCACTCTCCCCCTAGATCCGTCATAATATTATCTCCAATTGAAGGTAATCAGCCAATCGTCGAAGTATCGTTCATTTTGCTATCTCAGTGATGCTACAATCTGCCTAAGCAATTACTAAAAAATCGCCCCGTAGCCGACGAGTACGTAACCTTAGTGCGCCCTTGCCAGATGGTGTTTCAAATCAGGCGACAACATCAAGACCTCTTTCAACATCGCCAGCAACTGCATTTCATCGTTATCGATCCATATAGCATCGCATAACTCAAAGCTAAAACTATCCAGTTTTCAAGATGAGCCGCTGGTCCCAGGAGGACTCGGACGAGGGTCGCTTGGCGGAAGGCATGCAACGTGTTGGCTATGATGCCGATACCCAAACATACAGCTACCAGGACCAAGACGGCAGCCACTGGGAAGGAGATCCGGGTGCGAGATACGGAGTCCTTCACCGAAGTAAGCAGCTCCAACTCAAACAGATGCAATCAAAATTAACAGCACTGTCTAGGCGGCAGCGGCTATCAGCCCATGACAATAGCCAACGTAGGTGTCATTCTATCATCATGAGATTAGCACTAATAGCAACAAGGAGGAAGCCATACGCAAAGGTGATCGTGAGGCCTGGCGATATATGCTACCATTCTTCTTGCTCGTTTCGGTCGTCCTCTTCGCTCTGTTTCGCTTCCTTGGATCTGCCGCCGTGCCAACGCCATTTATCTGTGCCAACGATTCCGTTCGATACTTGGTTAAACCTGGAGACTCGTGCTGGGACATTGCAAATGACCGCGGTGCGACCGTGGCAGATCTGATGAGGCTTAACCAAGGCATGGACTGTACCTTGCTGAAGGCTGGCAGAGACATTTGCGCGCCAGTCAGCGAGTAGCGATTGGGGACGTGAGGTATACATCATGTTGTGATTATAGTGAACGAAAAAAAGAACGGCAGGCAAAATCTTCTTCGGGATCCAGAATGGAAATAACATGATGCGATTACTGTGAAGCAGCAGGTTGCGGCCTTCAAATCTCTATACATAGTGGCCTGAGGTTTCTATTTGGAATTGCACTTTTGAATTTGCGCCTTGTCGTAGTGGCGTTTTGCGATGCCACGATATGAAAATACACTTTTGTTGTTTGCCTCAGAGTGGTTCGCTTCCTTCCGCACCAAGACATCCCCAGCCTTACGACTATATATCTGAACATAAACCCCCTCTCTCCCCAGATCAGATATGTTAAAATCTCTTGATTGAAAAGGGGTCTGGTTTATAGAAGTCCTCCTGTTTTGTCTTCCGTGGCATTTACCTTCACGCTTTTGCCACCTTATCATGGATCCTCTTTCAGTCCCGTCGACAGCTCTGCGAAGCCAAAAGGGAAAGACTGTTGCGCGAAATGATGCAAAATGGGATTCGCTGAAGGATGAGATCAAGCGTATGTACATGGTGGAAAACGCCACCCTTGCACAAACAATGTTGCTCGTTCACCAGCTTTATGGATTTCAGGCGTCGTAAGTAATTTACGTGTTGCTCTTCGGCTGGAAACTTACTAGAGTCTATGTTTAGGGAACGCAAATGGAAATCCAAACTCAAAGAGTGGGGTTTCGATAAGAACTTGACCATGGCTGAGATGAAGATAGCCGTTGCGAAGGCAGAAAAGAGGTATACAGAAGATGGCAAAGATACTGTGTTCTTTCACCGTGGGGATTTCATCCCTCCGGCGAAGGTCCAGAATTGGAAAAGGAGGATAATGATGACTGCCTCAAGTCCATTAAATCCGAACGCTAGTGAGTATTTGCCTCGTGTCTGGCCAATCTCCTAATCTGACCTTGCCATAGAAACGCCCGTAACGATTGCATATTTCACACCAGTCTCATGTGTAACCCCAATTTCTCCGGTAAGAGAATTGATCGAGGCCCATCAAGTCTCGCATGGGCTTCCCGTTGCTCCGGTGAGAGAATTGATCGAAATCGATGAATCGTCGGCCCTCGGATCAACTCAGCTAGAGATAGACCATATTAGCAACGAGTACAGACCAGTACAAGCAGCGTTACTTGACGAGAACACTTTTCTATCCCAGTATTTCCGTGGGCGAGCGTCGTTCACGTCACCGAGCTCGTTCCTAAGATGTTTTATGATCAGCAGAGGCAAGTCTCCTGCAGCAGCATGCATATCTCTTCATTGACTGACCGCGAGGTGAAGTCACAAGCTCCGCCATCTCTCGCGAATCATGGGCTCCCTTCTGCCTCTCCCCAGGTATTCATCCGGCGAACGTTGAAGCGGGTTTTCAGTATTGTTGTCTTCGAGTCGAACGGCATGGTATGATTTTCCGATTCCGTCCCAAGTTTATTTCTGGCATGTTCGCGAGTAACAACCTCGATGAATACATGATGGAACTCTATGAGATATTGTTGGACAGCTTCCAATTCGCCCAATTCTCCAGTGGGCTAGGGCCATTCGAAGACCGAGGCCCAGTAGCTTTGACAGATCAATTGGGCCAAGCTCTAGTCAAAAATCACGATTTACCAAACGCTGTGGTTCTTGCAACCATATTAGACAGAGCTTTAAAAGCTGGAACACAGGTCGACGAACTGCCATTTCAAGACTATGTTCTTGACCGCTGGCATCAAGACCAGGCGTCCTACGAAGCCTCTATGCCGTTTTCAGCGGGCGTGCAATTGTGTGGGGACGGCAGCGATGGAGCTCTCAGCAATCTCGCCAATACTACCAGAAAGTTACTCCTGAATTATTACCAACAAGAACCTGGATCAGGATCTTTCCAAAATGATATCCTGGATACAGCGCAGCAGGCCGCAAGGTCAGGAGAATTTGAAAGAGCTCATCATATTTCCAGTGTTCTTCTCACCCTCACTCCTACCTTTCTGGCTCACGTCATGGATCCCCTGTCCCTTGCAGAAATGCACCTCGCTATTTCCAAGTGCTACGAGGGCAGACTTTCTGGGAATGGTTGTGGGGCATGCATCTCACTGTCTGCAAGGCACAATTATCCATCATCTTGTTGGCCATGCACTTCTGCCATGCAGGAGTGTATCCGACAAATCGAACATATGAGGACGGACCAAGCGTTCATATTCCCTCTGGAGGTTCAATCCGCTTACGTTTCAGCTAGGACGCAGCTTCTTCTTGAGCTCGATCCACTCTCTGGAAGCCTGGATCGTCTTTCCCTGCCTAAGGAGTCGAGCAAGTAGGGGCAAGTTTGCGGCTATCGGCAGCGATGGACATTGATCATAAAGTCGGACAACTCAGAAATGAAGGGCTGGAATCCGGGTTTCCTTGGTACCACGCATAAAGTCTCATGATCTCAAGGGCATATCGCATTGATTTTAGAGAAAGCTTTTTTTTATAGCAAACCTGTTGCATATTGCATCACTATCATGAAATTTCTTTGCGTATCACAGGGCTTGTTGAGGGACTAAGTGTTGAAAACACAGTATTTATAGTTCATTTTGCAATCGATTATATGACCCTCCTATTTGCAACTTTGGCAACCTATCTTGGAAGGGGAAGAGTCATGTGAGGCTGTCTCCGACTCACCCCTAGGCGCTTGTTTCTGGGTCGATCGAATCTAAAGTTACCACTATAATCTGTGTCGAAACTGGACTTCACCAAAATTTATTTCCGTCTTTGGACCTGAGCAGCCGCTGCTCTAACCTGAGCTGCGGTCCGAGAGTCAGCTGGATCATGTTCAGGGGATCCTCTTTTGACCCCCTCGCGAATCGGTTGCAGTTTCCCTAACGTCTATTCTCAAATGTTGCTAATGCCTGCTGCCCTAAACGCAGCCATCTCTTTCAATCTATCAAGGAGTCGATTCTGGCTCCCATGTCCACTTTGAGGATGCCGCACAAAGGCGAGTTTGGATCCCTGTCAGCAAGAGCCGCACGAAATGACGTCCGAGCCTCCCACTTGCCGTCACAAATTCAACTTCGTCGTATACGAACACATAGCCTCAATTTGCTAAGCACTTATTCAACTTCTCTCTGCCACAAAACGTAATACTCGAATACACATGATACTACTCCGTAATGACCGGCGATAGATGCTTTTATATAGTTGCAAGAGTCCGAAAGAACGATAGTACAAATCTTAAGAGGTGCTAATGTCTAGCGCTCCTTACAAGTATGTTACTATTGCATTCGAGACGAAATTCAATTATTTTAGTAGCAAGGTTGTGCCAGGGAATAGGAATGTATCGTCCAGTGCCTTCTTAGGCAAGGTATCACTCATGCAAGACCAGGTAATATCGGCTTGGTAATCTAGTTGCATCGAGGGTTATAGTAGTTGGTGTGCTTAATAGGCATGGTGAGACTCGTGCAAATGCGAAATCACATCAGGAGAAGATCTATACCAAAGCTCCGTCTGGACGAGGAGCAAAACTTTTTATGCAAGCAAGGCAAGGCAGAATCATCTTGGCGGTAGAGTTACTTGATGGAAAGTTTTATGGTTGCCAGTGCGCCTGTTAGCTATTGTGAGATTCATATAACAGCGAGACTAAACTAAGGGAAGGTTTACGGCTAGGTTTAGCAGGAGAGTCACGCAAGTAATACGAATCAGAGCTATCTCGGCGGCAAGCTGCGCTAGTGGAGGGACCTCGGAATTGGCGTAGCTTTTAAGCATTTGAAATTCATGCGTGGACGAAGTTACGCCCGGAAAAGATGACGAGTTTGGTTTGCTGACATAGCTGGGAGATTCATACAGCGCAAGGCTAGTACTACGACTGGCGTGATTCATCCAGTGACGGAGTTGCGACGAAGGATGGGTTTGCATCAAGGTTCACTCCTAAATACTGGAAAATCCAAAACATGGCAAGGCAAAATCACGTCGGTGGCAAAGTCGCATTGATCGGTAGGGTTTAGGTATACGACCACTGACTTGATTCCTAAGCATCTTGAGACTGATGCAAAATGGATGATATCGCGGAAGAGTATGCTATTCTGGACGCATCTCCCGGGCTTTCATGCTCGCTGGTTTAGTGTTCATAGATGTGTTCGTGGCGCAACTTCAATACTTAACGCAGGTAGGAGGGAAATAAGTGCTTCGGTTCGGGATTTGACTATGACCAAAGTCAAACCTCGGACGACGAAGAAGTCCAAAAATTGTGTCAACTCCCGGCGTCGCTATAAGTCATGGCAGTGTGGTGTAACACGACAAGGTTGGTGAAAAATAACGCAGATGGCCGGGGCCGCAACGGCGGCGCGTTATATCATTTTGAATCGGCCATTTCCCTCCGTGCCCACGGCTTCCCACGTTTGTTCCACAGTAAGTCGGATTGTATGGGAAGCGTGGCGCACTTCTGCCGGTTGCACAAATGACGATGAGCAATTGAAGAACTATTGGTAAAGGGTAAAAGAAACGAGTATACATTCTCCAAGCTATTGCCTATGGCTGAACTCTGTCTATTCTACTTCAAAGTATGTGTCTCCGGAATCAAGTCAATTGTACCTTTCTCGTCCGCCTGCCAGATATTCCTTGCTGAATGGATAATCCGAATAACCCACCGCTGACTCGTAGACATAAAAGGTTTGTCTGTTATACGCATTGAGCTCCAGATCCTCCCTAATCCTATAAACGAGATCCGGATTTGAAATAAAATGCCGGCCAAATATGACCATGATGTCCTTGTCCGGATACTTGTCATCCACGAGTTTCTGTCCTTCCTGCGGCGTATACCCGCCAACAATAAGGAGAGGTCCATTCCAGAGATTGTATGCAAAATCTAGTCAGTCGTGGCCATCGTAGTCTACGTTGTTGGACATTTGTGACTCCACGAGGTGAAGATATGCGAGATCTGACTGGCTGGCTTTGTTGATGACATCCGTAAATTGCGGGATCGGATCCTCCATTCTCATGCCCTGGAACGTACTCCAGGGACTCAGGCGGAGCCCGACACGTTTTGGACCGATGGCATTGACAACAGACTTGATCACGTCGTTGAGAAGACGAGACCTGTTCTCCACACTTCCGCCGTACTCGTCGTGACGTTTATTGCTGACATCTTGAATGAATTGGTCGAGGAGGTAGCCGTTGGCACCGTGGATTTCGACGCCGTCAAATCCCGCCCGGATGGCGTTCCTCGAAGCGTCTACAAAATCCTGGACCGTCTGTTTGATCTCCTCGATGGTCATAGCTTGTGGCACCGCGGCGCCTTCTTCGATCGGAATGGCACTAGGTGCTACGATGGCGACGCCCTCCTTTTGGGCCACTTCGACATCCGCAGCACGGCCCATCGCGAATAGCTGACAGAATATGAAGCATCCTTTGCTATGGACTTCGTCGGTGATGGTTCTCCAGGCAGCGATTTGGTCTTCGGGCCAAAATCCTGGTGCGTTGGTGAAGCCGCCACAGGTTGCCGATATGAAAGTTCCCTCGGTGATGATCAAGGTGCCGGGCACAGCGGATCTTTGGCTGTAGTACCCGTATTCCTTCATCAAGGGTGTCGGTACTCGGTCGGCAGTCGCCCGGAAGCGAGTGAGTGGAGCCATCCCGATGCGATGCCTCGCTTCCACATCGCCTATCTTAAGGGGCTTGAAAAGACGCGATTGAGGAGGCATGGTCAAAGAGAACGAGTATGGCAGAAGGATGAAATCTCGCTGCTTGGACTGCGAGATATCCAAGTATTTATACTCGCCGTTCCATGGAAGGCCTACCACAGCCATTGGATGAACGTGATGCCCCTTCAAGAATTTTCTAACCAATTAGGGCAGAGAGATACTTCCCAAAAGGGAACAGAGATACTTCCGATTACGGAAAGCGCCAATGAACTTTACTTACGATTTCCGGGCATGGCCCTGCGTGTTTGGCCAGTCAACACTCCGCTCGACGAGGAAGACCCGCCAATTTCTGCGCTAAGATCCGCGTTATCGCTGCAGTCAGCAGCGGATTACAAATAGGAAAAGCGTATTGTTATAAAGTTCAAACGATAAATCGCAGAAAAGATTTAAACTATAATTGTTCTAATTATATAATTAAGTAAATGGCTCATCAAATATCGATTTTTTTTATTTTTGAAAGTTTAAAAAAGTTTAATTAAATTTATAATATTTTAAAAATTATTATTTTTAATTATAATTAAATAATAATATTGAATATTATAAAAAAAAAGAATTAAATAATTTATTTAATTTAAATATAAAGATTTTATAATGTATAAATAATAATATTATAATAATAATAAAAAATTTAATTTAATTAAAAAATATTATTATAAATTATATAATTTATAATATATAATTAAATTAATATTTAAAATATTAATATATAAAAAAAAGACTTTTTATAATAAAATTAAAAATTTAAAATAAAAAATATTTTAAATATATTAAAAAAATTATAATACGTTATTAAATATTATTAAATTATAAAATTTTAATATTATATAAATATTTAAAAATTCGATTAAATAATTAATTAAATTATTATATTTATTATTTAATTAAAATATTATTATATAATTTAAAAATAAAATAAAATATAAATATAATAAAATAAAATAAAATAAATTATTTAATTTTAAATTAAAGTTTTTTAATAAAAAACAAATTAAAAAATTTATTTTATATATAAAAAATTTTTATATAAAAAAATTATATTAATAATTTATTTTAAAAATATATTTAAAAAATATATAAAATTTTTTTTAAATAAATATAATATTTATTAAAAATTTATAAAAAATTTTATTTTTTTTATTTTTATAAATAAAATATTAAAAATTAATAATATTTATTAATAATAATAAATATTATAAATAAATAAAAAATAAATTTAATTTATATTATTTTAAAATATATTATTATTTATTTAAATATTTTTTTAAAATTAATATTATTTTTAATAATAATTAAATTAATTAT